>JBBPKO010000001.1:148218-220279 GCA_038089295.1 Xerocomus amazonicus
TTTCATCGACCTTCCTCTGCTATCGGTGTCGTCTCGCAGTTTCACATCTAATGTAATAGTATAGGGGTGGAAATACCAAAGTAATGTAGAATATCTTGTGGGACTTGAGCGGGGATATCACGCTTTGATAAGACGACCGATCGCTCAGTTGATCACCACCATGTTCAAAAAGTTGGCGTTTTGACTCAGAGAACATACCAGTCAGTCTGACTAGGGCTTGCAGGTTCTCTCCATCAACCGATATAGCGAGCCAGACACCACCTAAATCTTCTGTACAGCGTTCGATTCGGGCTGCAGTGCTTGCACAGTGGAAATTGCAACCTGACACCCTTGAAGAGATTTGGCCGAAGAAAGAGTCTTTAACTCATGTGAAATGGTCCGTATCGCTCTCATCGACTCCCCGGGTACCTTATCGTGACCACGTCCGACAAGACAGTAGGGAACACATTTCAATATATACTGTAAACGGTGAACCGCTGTTCTTTCAACACTTTGATGGTCTCTTTTTTCCGACACTTCGACTACTTCACAAGTGTAGGTCACTGCCGAAGAATGATTCCTCCAAATTGCTAACTTGCGCTCCGCAGATCCGTCTCTTCTCCCAAAAGTTGGTATAGATCGTGGTGCGATACGTTTCCTGCTTGCGGGAGCACACATGATGTGTCCTGGCCTCACGTCCGCTGGGGGTTATCTTCCCCCAACCGAACACGAAATTCCTGCGAATTCGCTTGTTGCGGTGTACTCGGAGGGGAAAGAACACGCCGTGGCGGTCGGGATTACCAAATTGGACACGGAGAATATGCGCAAGGTCAATAAAGGAGTTGGCGTGGAAATCGCGACGCATTTGGGAGACGATTTGTGGGCGATTCAGACAATTTAGTGTTGGATTCACGAGATTTCGCTTAGCTGATGCCTGTCTTCCGTCGTTTAGAATAGTAACAACAGCCCGGAGCATTTCCGCCCTCTCCATAACGACGTTGGTAGGATGGGAAAAGGAAAACCTTGTTCGGCTGCCGGCTGGTCGGCCGGAACCGGGACTGCTGCTACTTATAGCAGCTTTGGACAAGTATATACATACACATACACACTTGCACATCGCCATGCAGGGATCCGGGTTTGCGTACGAATCGTTCACCCAAGTCGGCCCACGCAAGAAGCGGAAAGGGCGGGACAAGGAGCATAACAGCGCGACGCCATTTGATTCGTTGACGCGCGTAAGGGAGGAGCTCACGACTGATGGTAGGTGGATACTTGACTGCAAAGGTACGTATCTTTGTAAGAGGGTCCGTAGTGCTTGCGACTTGCTAGACGAATTTAGAAGTCATCCAAATGGTATTCCGTGACACGCCCATTAAACCTCGAAAGGTATTGTGTCTGGGGTTGGGAAGTCCTTCTCTGTCGCGGGACGCCCGTGCGCAACTCGCGTTCCTCATCCATCTGAGTGCTTGCTCAGGCATCGTGCGTAGTTGCGGACAGTCCTCATAAGCCATCCTCATCATGTGACAGGAGATGGGCGAGGTTTTCGCGTATGATCCCGTGTTCTCGGATGGGGATGGCCAGCTGCTGCAGACACTGGGTATGCAGCGTCTGGATGGTGTGCAAGTAGGTGCTGAGTATTCGGTGAACTGTCCCACAATCTTGTACATGCCCCACTGCGAGATGGCGCTGTATGAAAAGGTCATTCGGGCAAACTGGACACCGGAGGGGCTATGCAGCGTTGTATTTATTGCAAACCGGTTCAGCGACTACGTGGACAAGTGAGTGAGTGTTTCGCCGTGCGATTGTCTTGTCTGACGTGGTAGACAGCAACGGCACTAGCAAGCTGGAAAAGGAATGTCCGTACTTGCTGCGGCTTGGTACGTGGATTGGCATCAACATCTTTCGTCCCACGTTCATCCTTGGTCTTCTATTAGTGCGCCTTCTAGAATGCAGGCCTCTTCCCGCGTCGCGCGCATATCCAAATGCATTCAATAGCCTTTCGATTCAGTACGTCACGGGAACCCCTTCATCTTCATGGCTTCCTTGAACTTCCTCTACCACAACTTCGAGCCGTCTTTCAAATGTCCCCCAAGAGTGTTAAAATTCTACCATAAAAACAAACCAACACATCAACGGCAGCGATGCTCACGAAATGTAAATTATACGCTAAGCAACACACCACTAGCTAGCACTCTTCCTAGGCATTATATGAATTTCTGGAAAGGGAAGGGGGTCAAGCTCAAAACGATCATACTCCAAACCTGTCGTGCGAATGTATACCTCTGCCCGAGTCCGTTCCTGTCTACCTTCTCCTAAGAGCGAGGCTCCAAAAAAGAGGTCAGAGGACCGGTCCAATGATGGCGTTGAGGGCGTGTCGGACTCATCGTCAGATGTGTCCTCTATTGCTTCTGGCACAGAGAGGTCGTCTAACTCGTCAATGTCATAGCGAGAGTGTGTGTCATATGCCGGTGAGGGTGAAAATCGGGGCTCGGCACTAGTACCGAGCTTATATGGACGAACGAGTGGTGGATGGAAGAGTGGATACGGAACAGAATATGAAACAGTGGCAGGCGGAGCACAATGCGCCTGTTGATTGAGAAGGTCGTCGGAGGACGACATAGGAGACGTCAATGGGCTCAGTGCGTCATCATCTTCCTCGACGGCAACGACCGAAACCTGAACATCTGAGTCTGCGCACATGTCATCCTCTTTACCTTCGCATAGTGTTTCCAAGAGGGAATCAAGCCATTCAGCTTCGGAAACGGACATATCGGTGCCGTCTTGCGGAATGAGTTTACTGGCGTCAGGAAACATAAATGAGTCCGATTCGGCGCCGTCTTCTTCGTCATCTGCTACATCTTCAGAAAATACACACACAGGGCCTGATGGGCCGCTCAATAAGGATGGTGGGTGGGAGGGTTGTGAGCGAAACACCGAATTTTTAAGGAGAACCCAGCGATAAAGGTTACAGTTGTCCCTGCCACCTACGGCGGCATGCAACTTGCTGCGAGCCATTGTGAAAAGGTCGGAATGCTCTGACGACATTTGTATATGAGAAGAGGGGAGAGAGGATTGTAGCGGAAAAGGTGTATTGTCTGGCGCGTGACGTGAAACGAGTGAAGAGCAGGCGAGACGAGGGATACAGACCGGAATGGGGAGTGAATTCAACAGTGTATGCGATACACGATGAAGGGCTCAAAGAGGATGGTGCCGTTGTTGGATTTGCGGGCCAATTTGTTGACCATAGTTTGGGAGGGGGGACCAGATGCGTTTGCGGGATGGGCGAGAGTGGAGAGGAACGGTGTGACTGGAGAGGATTACAAGGGCATGGTGTTGGGGGGGAGAGAAAAAGGGCGCGAAGAAGAGCAGGGGCGGGCACGGGCGGGTTTATATAGTAATTTTCAAATACCGAGTTGTGACTCAAAACGGTCATCACCTCGGAACGAAGCCCCTCACAGCCACAATGTAAATATGTCACAACACTGTGTCAACCATTACAACAAACAAGTCACACGAGAAAAAAAAGGGAAATGAAATGGAAATCCCTTTTTCGGTTCATCCCTCGTCCATCGCGTCCACATCCTCCTTGACCGTATCAATCAGCTTCTTCAGCTTGTTGACGCTTTTCGGAGACTTATCCCGTGCAACGGCGAGCCAATGTGCCGACTGTGTCTCATTCCCAACCAGTCGATACACCTTGGCCAGCTGGAACACCACATTCGATTCCTCAGGCGAGCTATCTCGGAGCTTCTGCAAATCTTCAATCGCTTCCTGTACATCGTAGATAAGAATCCTATCATATCCAATAGACACCAAACTCCCACCTGATAGCGCTTCATTGAGATAAGCATTTTGGCACGTCGATATCGAACCAGCGCATTGTCTGGGGCCAGCCGCACCGCCTGGTCAAATAAACTATATGCTGCAACCTTGTCTCCGCGACGTTCCACAGTCTGTGATGTCTGTGTCAACCAAACTACGACGAGCAACTCCCTTATCGGCAACTGCGGACAAAACCGGCTCACCATCCCCACGCACCCCAGAAGCACTGCATTTTGAGGGTGGATCTCCAGCGCCTTGCGATAATGGTATTCTGCTAGGCGGATCTTGCTCGTTCGCAGGTAACAAGTTCCCAGGCCATACCTGTCGTTGGCGTGATGAGCCTTTCATAAAGCGAATGGACGCTCTCTTGACGAGTGTATACTTACCACGCATTGTAATGTCGTTGGTCAGCACGCAATGCAGTTTGGAAAAACAAAATCGCCTTATCAATGTCTTCGTCTATTGACTCGTGTCCGCTTAATGTGAACGCGTATGCACAGCCTGGGTCCAACTCAGCTGCACGTCGAAAACACGTCAAAGCCTGTGGTCGTTCTTTCTGCAATGAAAACAAATTTCCAGCAGCAATCCAAGCTTGCGGCGAATGCGGATTGATGTTCATCAGTTCCTGGGCTAAAAACGAAAGTTGGACATTTTGTTGCAAATGCCACAGGAGGGTTGAATACACTTCCATGTCGGACACGCGATACGGTTCTAGCGCGCGGGCTGCCCTGAAAGCCCGCTCGGCCTAATGAATGAACGTAAGTTTCATCAAAAAACGAGAAGATTTATCCGCATGGGAGTGCGGTAACCAGATTACGTACGGAGGCATACTCTAATCGTTCATAGTGAGCGCGGCCCACCATGGACAACACCCACGATGATTGCTGGTGTGCGGAAGGCATGTGTTCGAGCTCCATGAGGCAAGAATAACAGTCATATACAGACATCGCTCTGGTGGCACGCGCGAATCGTCGCGTAAGATCGTATATATAGTAGTCGGCCAGTTCCTGCTCATAGACCTCTTGAGCAGCTCGCTCATGAGCAGGGGTCCAGTTACTTGGTGCGGGAGAAGTATCGGAGTGATGTGATTGGGTATTCGACGCTGGTGAGGTGGAAGAGGCTACATCTGGAAGAGCGACAGTGTCTTCGTCGAGATCAGAATGTAACTGTGGGATCACGATCTGGCGTCGGCGTTCTCGCAGCGGTGGGTGCTGAGATAAAAGTGGGTGAATCAAAGTGATCACCTCATGCCGCGACACAAACAGGGTCTAACCTTGCCAGTTTGCTTGCCCACAGTACCACTCAACAACCGAGTACTACGCCGCGGGCCAATACCATTGCTCCCGGGATGCCGTTCATTGTTTCCAGCTCCAATAGCATTCCTCAAGTTCTGAATGGGCTGAGAACGACGACCAGGTGATGAGAAGATGTTAGCAAATTTCAAGGCCGGGCGGGCGCGTGCCTTTTTCAGGGATTCGTCTATTACCAACTTGGATGCCTTGGATTTTACCAGATCAACATTCCGTTGGCGTGCTGTCGATCTCAGACGCTTCTGAACAGGTCCAGCCTCATCTGCGGATGAAAGAGGGCGGGCGGAAGGCTGAGAAGAGCCAGCTGGTGCATCCTCGACCCGGAGGCCACGAGGCACCATTTGTTGGAAAAAATGGCCGTTCACTTGGTAGAACGATTCATCGGTAACCCTGAGAGCAATGTGGGAAATCGATGTGCAACAATCGTTGGACGACTAGACTTACAGAGCGTCGCATGGCACATGTTGTGATTCTACTCTGAATGCTTTTGAGTGACTTTTCCACCCCCGATGATGTATATTATTTTCGGAAGGGTCGGGAGTAAAGAAACCGGCACTTGTTGCAGTTGGCCCCGGCACAACCTTGATAGGTGGAGGTTCCTCGGGAGGGATTTGTTTAGTTGGTAACGGTCGGGGTGGAAAAATCTCGTCAACTTCAGGTGCAGTACCTAGATGCTTAATTGAGTCTCATCCAAGAAGTCAAACTAATAATACTCACCAAGTGCGCATAACCCCTCAAATGCTTCCCAGAGGAGTGGATTCAATACCAATGCCTGACGGAAGCTAGCGGCGGCTTTCTCGGGGAGGTTACCTTTCAATGCCATCGTCCCTGCACGACAGCGAAGGGCTGCCTCTTCGGGGAAAGCCCGCGATGCTCGCGGTCCCATAGATTCTACGAAGCAGATGAGAATACAAAAAGAGGGGTCAGGCATGCACGCACGCGATGGGACATAGTCTGGATATTCTAAGGCAGCTTCGAGAGCTTCACGCGCCTGCCGGTAGCGCGAAAGAGCCACACAGCATTTCCCTTTGATCTCTAGACAGCCGCCACACTTTTCCTGTTCAGTACCGCTCACCACATAAAGCGCAGAATGCGGTTGTCGGGAGCGAAGGAGGGCAGTCGCGTAGAGATGACGTGCATCGTGGTCGTGTTCGTCCATAACGTGATACCGTTCTGCATAAAACACAGCAGACTGGACAAGGTCATAGTCTAGACACGACCATATCAGCAACCGGAAACGTTGTCCGATCTGAGGGGAAGATATGGCGGTTGAGAGAGCGGCTTTGGAGCCTTCCTGTTGCATAGCATCAGCCCAAAGGCTTTGGATATTTGCAGAAATTAGTATGAACGTTCGAGGATATTCCAGAGGGTACACCCGTTGCGAACGACAGCGAAAAGGTGGATCAATGGGAACAAAGATTTCGAAACAGGCCACTGCGTCGACGCGTGTTAACTACTTTGAACAACAGTGCATACACGGATCACGTGACTGTCGGACAGCACGCAGCAGGACAACTCGTATATGACTACGACAACAGCATGCACACGTTTTATACGCATGTGCGCACATCCTCAGTGACCATGCCCATCTGTCTCCGACTTTGGCTCTTCAGGAATATGATCAGTAAAAGGCCTAGTCATAAACTACCGACATTACCGGGCATGCATTGAATGGCATCATCAATTCGCAACAAGGAAATGGCTGCCTCGTATGCAGACTTCAAACTCCTGACTTTGCTCAGCGTGGGCTCCAAAACACCAGCGGAGATATTGTCTCGGACATCGCCATTCATCAAATCAAGGCCATATCGCAAAAGCACTTTTTTCGAATCGCCAGCAGGCGCACCTTGGGCCGCGTTATGGTAGGATCGGAGTTTTGCGACGAGTTCAGTCGAATCTTTTGCAGCATTTACGGCAAGCTGTTTTGGAATCGATAGCAGAGCAGCCGCAAATTCGGCGATAGCTAATTGCTCCCGCGAGCCCTGGAGTAGAATCAGAAAACTACACGGATTTTCAAGGAAAGAGAGAAACTGGCAAGCGTCGTAGCAAAGTTCTCCAAATAAATGCTGAGAGCAGATTCGACTGCACCTCCGCCCGGAACAACCGATCCGCTCTCGAGGGTTCGTTTGATAACCGACAGGGAATCGTGCAACGCGCGTTCCATTTCATCCAGCATGTAATCATTTGCACCCCGTAAAACGATAGACGCAGAGTTGACAATCTTGGTGCCCTTGATCAGAATGAGTTCGTCATCGGAGATACGTTCCTGCACGACTTCGTCTGCAGTGCCCAAGTAGCTAGGATCGTAGGTTTCATTCCCCTCTAAATCTGCGAGGCTTGAGATCAAAGTCCCTCCTGTAGCCTTCGCTATGCGCCTAAGATCTTCCTTGCGGCAGCGGCGAACGGCTATTGCCCCGCATTCAACGAATTCCTTCAAACATAGATCGTCGATACCCTTGGTCGTAAGGACAACGTTTGCACCTGCGGCGAGGATTTTTCGAATACGTTCAATAGTTATTTCGGCCTCTCTATTAGGGCCATTAGAACATGCCGTGCTCAGAAACCTATGAGAGATACCGTTTACGGATTTGCTCTAACTGATCGGGGTCGTCGACGAGGATTTGAACACCTAGTTGCATTCGTGTCTTTTGAAGGTTGATATCAAGACAGGCGATCTTTGCATTAGGGATACGCTTCTTCATAGCTAAGTACAACTGTAACCCGGTGGGTGATATAATGAAGATCAAAGATCCAACCTTGACTGGCGATTGTGCAATTCAATGCATAACCTTGGACAAATAGGGATTCCCGTGCACTTTTACCATGTGCTTTTAATACGTTGACGGCCTTGACTGGATATTTGATGTCCCCTCGGAGATTAATCGACTTGACGGCAAGCATTGCATCGACAGCCATGGGAGCGAAAAGATCGTCATCACTTTGGAGTCGATGAGGTGCGGGACAAAGAGGAGACGCGAGACCTGTCAACGCACTTGCCAATTATCTTGCTGGCCATACTAGTCTTGGCGGCACTTATTAAAGCGTCGCGGCCCAGAGCATCGACTTTAACGCTAAGATTGTCTTGCATGAACCGTACGGCTTCTCTGCAGGCGAGTCTGTAGCCTGTGATGATAGTTGTTGGATGAATCTTGGCCTTGACGAGTTCATTAGCGCGACGAAGGAGCTCGGCCGCGATGATAACAACGGAAGTGGTGCCATCGCCAACCTCCTTGTCCTGTTTCTGTGCGAGATCGACAAAGATCTTTCCGGCTGGGTGTTCAACAGACAAAAGGGAGAGAATGGTAGCACCGTCGTTGGAGATGGTCACTTCCTACTGGATGGTAAACAGTGTGGATACGAGAGAGGATGATGCACATACGCCGATGTTGTCGACAAGCATTTTATCGAGGCCAAGTGGGCCCAAGGAGCTCTTCACAATGTTGGCGATTGAGAGCGCTGCGGTGACTGGACAAGAGTGAATACACGGAGGACTATTAGCGATGGTGGTGCCCACCATTCTGATCGCGAATGTCCTGGCCGGTTACGCGGTCACCGCCCAAGAACGCGCCCGCCCGTGGATCGCGTTGGAACATGGCAGTGAGTAACTTACTTTGACTTTGTGTGCTTACGCAATTAGAGTCGACTTGGACCACCAACCAACTACTTATGGCGCCTCCAAAGCGTCGGGTGTCCTACGTGATACCACCCCCCTCCGACCACGTTCCCCGTCTGAGGCTCCCTCCCCTCGCTTTTCCCCGCAACGGCTCCCCACGCCCCCTCCTCTTTTCTTCACAACACCAACCGCATTGCCCCCCATCGTCCAGCGGGCACAGGCATCGCCTCGGCGTCACATCCATCGCACTCGACTGCACCACCCAATTACAAGGCCATCACTCGCCCCGAGGCATTTTATACACGGGCAGTCGGGATGGCCAGGTCATTTCCTGGGACCTCGCTCTCCCACTCCGCCGCCGGAGAGCCCCTTCCTTTCGCCGCAATCGTGTCGTCAGATGGGAGTCGCTGACTGGAATGGCAGATGAATCCTGGGCAGACGACTCGGGGGAGGATGAACGGCGCGATGGGGATATACTCGGAGATGTCAAAGAAAGCGGCGGGAGAAGGCGCAGGAATAGCATCCATGACGATATTCCCTATGAGCGTCAATGGGAACTCGATCCAGAAACACTCAATTTCAATACGGTATGGTCACGCTCATTCCCTTATGGCCCTTTCCCAACCAGGTCCCCAGCATACACAGTTTCGACAGTCCGCACAGACGCATACAGACTGGATCAACGATATTCTTCTCTGCAACTATAACCAGACCGGTCGGTCTCCACCTCTGGCGCTCAACATCCTATTGACACAGTCTAGTAATTTCTGCCTCTTCGGATGGCACTGTTAAAGTCTGGAATCCACACTCAAACCCCTTGACCGATCCGTCCGTCATCGGCATGCATGCAGACTATGTCCGCTGCCTTGCTTTTTGGTGATTTATTTGCTGATTGTCAGACTCGCCTTCTTACCAACCATTCAGCCGCGAGTCGAACTGGGTTGTCTCGGGCTCGTTCGATCGTTCGATCAAGCTATGGGACCTGACCTTATCTTCACCGACACCGCAGCCTTTACTAACCCTCAGTCCTCCTGATGCGACTGCGCCGAAGGCGTCGATATATGCTATCACAGCCGATCCATATGGACATGCTATCGCCAGCGGCTCCCCAGAGCGCGTGATACGACTGTGGGACCCTCGATCTGGAAAGCGGACCGGGAAGCTCGTCGGCCATACCGACAATATACGGGCAATATTAATCTCCGATGATGCTAGATATGTGCGGTCGTGCATTACTCCAGATTCGTGTACACTCTAACGTCTGTTCCAGCTTCTCACAGGTTCTACTGATGGTGAGTGAGCTGGCCTGTGCTGTGCAACATCCTGACCTCATGATGGCACAGCTTCGATCAAGCTCTGGTCATTGTCTTCACAACGTTGCCTGCATACATTCACTTACCATACGGATTCCGTATGGTCCCTACATTCTACGCATCCATCCTTCAAGATATTTTACTCGGGGGATAAGTCAGGGATTGTCTGCAAAGTAGACGTTGAAGATTGTTCAGAGGTTGCAGATGGCACATGCATTGTTCTTGCGCGAGAATCAAGTGAGGAGGGTGGAGAAGGAATAAACAAGATCGTCACTGTTGACGACAGGCTGCTTTGGACGGCGTCAGGGAGCTCCAAAATAAGCCGATGGAAGGTCCCCGAGCGACAGATGAAGCACGATGGGGAGGATGACCAGGACCTGTTTTCAGACCCCGCCAAAGGTGGGGCCGGGCTACCTCGGTCAACGCATCAAGGTAATTTCGGGTTGCTTGGTACTACTGGTACTTATGCTACGTTCAAGGCCATCGGGACGGCGAACTTCCTTCATACCCGGAAGCCCCACTCTCTTCTCTCATCAGGCTTGCCCATCCTAATAACTCGTTTTCACCAACCTTGTTTACATCTCGAGGGCGTGATGCTGATGCGGCGACTCTGTACTCCGCGGCTTCAGTTGTATCAGTTCCGGGTGGGCAGTCATCGTTCAACGCTGCCTTTCAACATTCTACAGCGCTCATTCTACCCCAAAGAGATAAGAAAAGCCGTGTCTCGATGGCAAATATTGACCAAGATCCTGTCCATGAAGCGCGCACGATCCACACGACACAGGAACTAAGCGAACTTGTCTCAGAGGCCACTCCATTTAATCCCGGCCCAGATATGGTAATTCCAGGCTCCCGTGGGTTAGTGCGAGCGGTGTTGCTGAATGACCGCATGCACGCCCTAACGGTTGACACAGTGGGTGAAGTTGCTGTATGGGATATCATCCGTGGAGCGTGTTGCGGTTGGTATATGAAAGAAGACGTGCAAGCTACAAGTCTCCGCGGGAGCTTGGATGGCAGCGCCCGTAGCAGAGGGCAAAGCAGTGCGATTGGTGATAAGGAATGGAGCCCTCGAGAGGCCCTTGAAGCAGTCAGAGAACGCGTTGAAGGAGAGGCTGTCGTGTCCCCTTGGTCGTCCGTGGACACAAAGACCGGAGTCCTCACTGTGCATATTAACGAACGATGCTTCGAGGCAGAAATTTACGCCGACGAAGCAGGCTTCGGCTCGGACATGCAGTTCAACGATGAACTCAGAAGTGCGTTGACGATGCGCTCTTTGTTCCGAGATTCGTGCTAATGTAGGGTCGGAAGTAAACATTGGGAAATGGGTTTTGCGTAATTTGTTCCTCGGGTTCGTGCGGGAAGAGCACCGTATTCGGCGAAGACGCGAAATCCATAGCTCAGAATTCAGTCATTTTAGTCATAACAATGTCCAGCGAAATGTGGGTGGGGCTGGCTCAGACCTCAATGGCAATGGTTCGACTGGGCTCCTCTCGCCGGTCGAAGTATCGAAGCCTTCACACCTCCCGGTGTGTACAGCTGTTGTCACTTCCGCAAGTGCATTGCCAGTGATTCTTCCTGCACTACCTTCAATCGCCAAACCTTCTCCCTTGCTCGCTCCGATGATACCACTTAAAGCAGCTAGGACTACCAATTCTTCGTCACCATCGTCAGATAAATCACCTATTCCTCGTCCAATTCGAACTCATGGACTTGATATACCTCCTCCGAACGCAAGCCGCGAGGCTGAGTATACTTCCGCTCGCACCCGTCGGCCCTCAACAGCAAGCACTGGTCTATCAGATGGTGATTTTTCGGCCTGGGGGGGGCCTGGAAGCCCTCCTCGCCACCCTGGCGACCCCTCTGGCCCTATTAGCCCGATTACTCCTGGCGGTGGCTTCATGGGTCGTCTGAAAAGTTTCGGGAAGGTGCCCGGTCGACGAATGGCCAATGACATTGCTCCAAGCTCTCCCATGACGAGCAATTCTGGGGACATACCTGTCGTCTCCGAGGTGCGGTTTAGTTTGATGGTATTCTCGATTGTTCGCCTAACCTCTGCAGGATAACGACCCTGGCTCTGCACGAACCCCTCTTCAAGTTCTACTATCAATACCCCCGTCACCACCGCCATCGAATGAGGCTCCGACTTTGTCACTCCCGTCAAATATGGTTGTGATGGTGTCGGATGAATCGTATCCCGGTTGGAAGACTGTATATCGTGGCAGCGTCTCCACTACCCGGGCTGACATACGCTCCCTTGAAGATAACATGCCACTCTGGTTGCTTGAATACCTGCTCCATAACAAGGCTGTTGTTCCACATGCAAGTAAAATTAGTTTTGTCTTACTTCCTTGGCCGAATCCAGAGCCTGATGGTGAACAACTTCCCGAACTCTTGAATGTGTATGTGACGTCACTCGTTGACCATAATCGTGCTCTTAACTCCTACCTTTAGCGCCCAATCGAAGTTGACTGCGAGCAAATTTCTTCGAGTGCGGAAATTGACTCATCATGTGCGTAACTGCAGTTCAAACATTAGCTTGAACTGATCTTGCTCTAGGTACGGGATAAATTGGAGAAGCTGACTGGCTCTACGTCCTCTGCCTCTGTTGACATGCCCGCAATGGGCCCTCCAAGCACTGATAACTTCCGCACACGCCCAGAGGAAACTTACGAAATTCTCTGCAACCGCACAGTATTGTCACTCGACATGACCCTTGCCGCAGTGCGACAATATTTTTGGAGGCATTCTTCCGAACTAACCATGTACTACCGCCTGAGGAATCCGGCGAATGTGGAGTAGTGTTCGTTTTCCGACCTCGCTTGATATAAATAAACCGTGACCAGTGTCGATATCACCAGTAACTTATAATATTTGACAATTTACTTCCGCCTTCCCTTCGAGGGGTCCTTGTTTGTGAAGAAGCGACCGCAATCGACGCTCTGGCCTAATCAGCAGAGCCTACGGAGCAACCGAAGCAAGCAGTTCGCGGACTTCTTGTGGCATCACTCTTAGAATAGTAGTGCGAAGTGAACTTGACGCGGTAATACATACAATTCAGTGAGACTAGGAAGATTTGCTAATGCCTGACAGTGATTGGGCTATCACAGTGTGGATATCTACACACCGATCTTGGCATAATTCCATACACTGTTCAAGGGAAGTGAGATCTTGAAAAATCGCGTACCATGAGCTCACCTTGAAGGCAACTTCAGTGGTGGTTCGACCCGACTGCCAGACATTTGTGATTGAAGAAAGTGCAGGCATACACGCGACTATGACGACACCATCTGCCGCATTTGATTCTTCTTTGGTAGGATCCAGTCGAATTTCGTCGCCACGAACCGCCTAAAGAAGCTTGGCTGAGAATCTTCGTTCATCTGAAGGACTCTTACTGCGGAACACGATGCTACGAGTCCAAACATCTCGATGCCCGCATCTGCAAGCGCAGTGCTCGTTGCTATTGAGCCCGCTGCTACACATCCTTCGATCCCGTCATTCTCGATGATCGTAATGAATACATCAATGGTGGACTTTGGAAATAAATCCAAGCAGACGGACGATACGATAGATTGATGTATTGCAACCGCAAGTGATCTGTCCTCCGCGTCCTCCAAAATTGATCAGTCTAATCAAGACGTGACACATCATTATGCTCACATGAAGTGGAGATCTGCGACGAACACACGAAAAAGGCGCAAATTTGACTTCAATATTCAATCTACCCTTTTCATTGTAAGTGACGGATTTGGACTGCCTTGGGCCATACCTGTCAAAAGTCAGACTCACTATGATGATCTGAGACTCCGCAGACACTCACACAGCACAGGCTAGTTTTGTATTCTCAGTCTCAATGTACGCAGACCCATTGGCTTGAGTGATTAATCCAGGTTGCAAAACTTGAAAAGGTGTGTCAGTTAAGGAAGCGCACCGTGCACCGTCCTACAGATTGGACGAATATCAGTCGCTTGTCGGCCACATCGCGCACTCCAAACCACAGAATGACTTTGGTGTGGTTCAAATGTCGGTGGGAAACTTTCTTCTGGTCCATCTACGCGCCTTCTGTCGAATGAAATTTGAACCATGACTTCAATCACAAGTCGTTCGTTCTCTAGTTGAGTCGGAATTGACTTACATAAGTGTGACTGTCATGAAGGTCTCCTTCTCCCTGTCCAACAAAAAGGCAAAGCCACTCGGTACTGCTCCTCCCCTTGCTAAGCCACCAGCATTTGGATCGCTAGATGAGGAAGATATTCGAGACGTTGCTTCAGTCGCTTCAAGCAGCAAAGATGTCGCGGTGAACAACGCGCTTTTGGCTCATCACGTTGCGTCTTCAAAGACAGCGCAAAAACGCATGGAACAGGAAATGAAGGTTGATGCCACAGTATATCAGTACGACGAAGTCTGGGATAGAATACAAGAGGTAAAGCAGAAACAGAAAGAAGCCAAGGAAGTAGATGTAAGACAGCGTAAAGTAAGTTTAAATCTCCTCTTCCTTGTTCGCGTGTCCTCATGTAGCCCTAGCCGAAATACATCGAGGGTTTGTTGAATTCTGCTGCTACTCGTCGGTTAGACCGTCTCAGAGCTGAGGAGAAGATGATCCAACATGAACGAGAAATGGAAGGGGACCAGTTCGCGGACAAGGAAGCCTTCGTCACACAAGCATATAAAGACCAGATGGCTGAAGTCCGAAAGGCAGAGGAGGAAGAAAAACAAAGGGAAGGTCGGTCACATTTTCGACTTGGTCGCTTCGCTTGCAATGAATGCGTGTCGCTAGAGGCTGAGAAGCAAGAGTATAAAGGATCCACGACAGGAATGGCACATTTCTACCGCAAGCTTTTGGAAGATTCCGAGCAGAAACATGAAGAAACTGTCGCCGCCGCTACAGAACGCAAGCGTCCTATCGGGCCACAGGGCCCTTCTTTGACAATCACCAAGCCTGCAGACTTCACACCCATGTCCGACTTTGCACTGGCTCAACTTGCCCGTGAACAAGGGAAGGATGTCGAACTCAATGACGATAACCAGATTGTTGACAAACGAGAATTGCTGTCAGCTGGGCTGAATCTCTCAGCTCCCAATACTCGCCGCGTCGGTTTGCAATTGACCGCTAAGAAATCGGAGGTCGATACCATGGCCCACACTCACCGTGCTGTTGGGACTGCAGCATCTCGAAAAGAAATTGCCGCCCGGAGAACAGCGGAAATTCATCAGCAGATGGCAGAAGAACGTGAACGGCAGCAGGCAGAGAGGCAGAGAAACGAGGAAGAGACTAGGCAGAGGATTGTTGTCAAGAGGAATACGGAGGCAGATTTACAGGGCGCGAGGGCTCGATATCTAGAACGGAAGCGTAGGAAACTGGAAGAAGGTGCAATAGAGGTTGATGGTACTGAAGAAACGTCATAGTGTTTCTACATCATGGATGCGATCCCGAGGCCCCCGAGTCAGCAAGGCTGATCAAGTCGTTCCTTGCTCATCGAAAGTACTAGGAGCCTAAACTCTTGCAACACGGCCACTGCGGATGGACGCTTCTCTGGATCATGATGAAGCATTGGTCTTGTAAAGTACAAAAGTTCGGGAACGCAAACGCTAATGGTCTGGCCTCTGTGAGCTGTAAGATGCACGAAATATCGACTGTTTATACCTTGCATGCGTTGAGGATGAGAGTTCCCAGGGCCCATACGTCGACCATGTAAGGGTTGCACCCTTGATCGCACTCGAGCTCTGGAGGAGTTTCTGTCCCTTTCTGACAATAAGCTCCGGGAGAAACCTGGTCTTCGACTTTCTGGCTGAGTTCATAATCGATACACGCGCACCTGCCGCCGTAGTCGGTGAGGAAATTACGGAGGGATATATCTAGGTGTGCCATGTGATTCCGATGCATAAAGGCGACATGCTAACGGGGAAACGCTTCAGCAACAATGGGGCGGAAGATAAGAGGGTGAATTGCCTCTATGCACTGATGAAGCATTGACAGAAAGTCCCGCAACCGAGGGGGTATTACCGGTAACAGGTGTGAAGACCACTCTTCCATCACAATGAAACATATATCGTCCGTGGGCACGTCGATTACCTCTAGAACGGCTGTGTGCTGCATGTTATGCCACGTTGATAAAAGAGAAGACGACGCACGTATGCAGTGGTTCATGGGATCATGTCGCAGGCGGGAGGAAGACATGTATCGGATGTGTTGAGCTTCTCGGCTCAGCCGGTTAACGGCCTTGATTACCAAGTTCCCACTGGTCGCACAGCAAGTCGCGCGAAACATATTATCTGGCTAGTTAGAATTAGACGATGGCGATGCAAGGGCATGGATGGTGCCAAACCAAGCCAGGATCCCTGCACAGAGCATTGTCATCTGATGCTGTATGCACGCGAAGGTATTCAGATAGACCGACGGGGTGTATATCGGTGTCAACTCCGTGGCGTAGATAATAATCTCTGACATCTCGCACGGTATCAAGCCGGTAACCCTTGGACGAAATGAGAGCGCGGTACTCAGACCAGCAAGGGGTGAGACGAGCATTGAGTTGGTCCTCGTCTGGGGAAGAATCGGATGAAGACGAAAATGATCCTGTAGAGTCGCATTCCCATTCAATGGACGAAGGCATGGGACGGGGGCAGGGTATTTCGAGGAACTGCGAACCGCATTGCTACCGCATAAAATAGACGGGCGAATGGCTGGGAAGAACAACTCTGATCTGAGCTGGCAAGCTGTGAAGAAAGACCCAGCCCAGGAGAGGCAAGTATGTTTGAGATAATGCTGCCAAGTTTAGCTTTAGCAGTTTGACCCGGGTCCCTGACCATGGAAGAGGGCACAAAAGGTAAAAAGACGGTTTTCGTCGGTGGGATAGGCGACGACGTGGACGAATCTGTCCTATACGAGTGTTTCTCCGCGTTCGGTGGGTAACTTCCACCTCTTTGGAGTCGGGAACGTACCAGGGCATGTAACAGGCGATATCGTCGAAATACAGCTGCCACCGGCCGCGACGAACATCACATCTGAGCCAGGTGGATGCTACGACCTCAGGTTGGCCTGGATAGCGCTCTGATCCCCCATTTAGAGGCCAAACATCGTGGCTTTGCATTCGTCACATACGCTTCCCCCATAGATGCTCAAGATGCCATTGACAACATGGACCTCAATGAACTCCGTGGAAGGGTCCTCAAAGTGAACATCGCTAGGCCAATCAAGGCTGCTATACAACCAGCTACTGGAAACCGAGCGAGTGAGTAGTCTACTTATACAGCGCTCATAGCAAGTTGTTACCGTCCGCCGCAAGTCTGGGAATCAGAAGAATGGCTGAGACAGTACGCAAAACCACTCGCTCGCAGTGGAGGTGAGCCTCGGCCCACATCTCAGCTCGTCCCTCTTCGATCTATGAATTAGGTGTTCAAGGACGTAATGTACAACAGGGTACTGATGATGCAGAAGTTCCCGGTGCTGCTCAAGCGGATGAAGAGGACGCCATGGAGGAATAGCTGTTACTCCCTTGAACGGTGATCGCGCACGTCGTGCCTGCAACTGCACTACAGGGTCTCAAGCCAGTTATGCGGATGTTTTGAAACACTACCGTAGTTTGTGGTAGTACAAATGGGAGGGAAGGTGTATCAAAAGTCTTTTGGGTGATTCATGTCTGATTCCTCAAACTGTGCACGGGCACGTTTAATATCTTCTTGCATGAACAGCAGCTCTTCCATCCGAGCAAGCTTTTTTGCGTCAGCAGGCCGTGACAAAGCTCGTCTCAGGTCTTCTATGGAGAGTCGGCTCTTTCGTTGTGGTCCTCCTGCCGTTTGACACTGTCTCGCAAGTGTAGTCGTGAAATTGACTGACCGACCAGTAAAAGGGACGCACGACATCGACAATGAACTCGACTAGTATCTCTTCCATCACGTTCACGGTGTCAGTTGCCGGATTCCTGTCGTCCCCAAAACCGTACATCAAGTTTTTCACTGGGGTTCGCGCAGTGAATCTGGGTAAAACACTTTTGAAGAGTTGTAGACAGACTGACGCTCTTTCGTAAAAAGTCCCTTGAAGTTGGCATGCTTGCGACCTCGTCCGGCGACACCGGTACCCAGAGTGGCTCCTGTCTCACGCAAGTACGCCGGAGTGTAGGACGAGAAGACGGTTGGCTTTGGAGTAGCGGCCGTTGATGAGGCTGCAGTGGCTGCAGTTTGAACGGTTGATCTTGCTGCCTGGGGGGTGGACTGGGTTTGCTGTTGGGGAATGTAGCTGTAAGGGTACGGCCAAGCGCCATAACCGGTTACGCCAGAGGCGTAGCTTTGGTAGGCTGCTGCGTAGCCCTGCGTTTGATACGCACCAGGAGTTCCAGGATGGTAAGCAGCGTAAGGGTAAGATGATGATCCAGCGGTAGTAGTAGGATTGTGTTGGTAGTGCGAGTAAGACATGCTTTGCTTTGATTACAAAATGGGTTGGCCGTCAATCTCACCCCTCTCTAAATTCCGTGCTCTATCCATCATCTGCCGCACTCTCTGCCATTCCATGTCGATGATACCACGTTCGTCGAGCCATTCCATCACCCTGTCTCCGTCGTGGAGATCACGCGGTGGTTTAATTCCCCCAATATACGCAACTTTCACAAACCGTCGACTCTCGTCCCGGGCTTCCAGAACTTCACGTTGCAAGGCTTTGTAGAGGGAATACTATATTACGCCGTCAGTTCTGCATGTACACGTATTCCATCGGATCGGACAAACCTCCCAGTGACTGAATTGATGATACACCTGTGTGCGCGCCGCGCAAAATCGACCTAGGTGAAACTCCTGCCCAACGTCTCGATTGCTACCCTCATCTTCGTCGTCGTCGTCATTCTCCTGGCTTTCGTCTGACTCGCCGGATAGGTCCTGTACAGTGTCATCAGCAGGCTTCGGTGAACGAGTTGCGCGTCAGGGTACCTCGAAATCGTATGCACCGTACGGTTTTCCGCTCAGTCGCCCTACCATCGTGGACACCCTGTTACCAAGATGGCATGCATCACACTGAGGTATCGTAAAATCTAATGCAACCAGAGTAAATTCGGGATATGTTTCCAGGGCTTTCTTGAAGTTGGACTTCCACACGGATGACGCTACGAGTGAATCACGCATTCCACACAACTTGCGACGCGTAATTTGTAGTGGCACAGAGAGATATTCTTCCTCTGACGAAGCGGTAAATCAATCACCTTCGGTAGGAGTTGAACGGTCAAACCTTTGAGAGCACGTTCGAAGAACGGTCGTCGATCGACTAGAGGTTGTACAGCTAGATGGACAAAAAGTTGACAAATAATCTTGAATTGGTGTGTCAAGTCTTGATGAGCACTCAAACTGAATGCGAGAGGCAGTCGTGCCGCAGGAGCATCGTCGTCGACGATAAAATTGTCGTCGTCCTCTTCGCTGCTAGCATCGGCCTCGTCAAGGGACTCTCCGCTGCGATGCGGCTTAGCGCCTTTGAACGGAACCCTTGCAGAGTTTTCTGATTGTTCCGCCTCCGAAGAAGACTTGAGTACTATCTCGCTGCGCTTCTTGCCTTTGAGCGCTTGAAGAAGAGATCAGCTGAATCAGTAGACGCTACTATGCATCATACTCACTCTTTAGCTTTTCCAATTTTTTCTGAAAGGCGGTCATTTTACCTCGAGAACGCAAACGATTTTCGAGCACTTCTAAGCATGGGAGCCATCAACAAAAGACTGGACGATGTGGACCCAAGTGCTCACGGTTTTCTTTCTCCAGTATATCGTCGTCTTCCTCTGGTGTTGGAGGCCTTATACCTTTGATCAGTTTGCGTTTGCGGGGTCGAATATCATCCTCGGGGTCGAGAACGACGCCGCGCTTCCCTTTGCGATGTCGCGGTTCTGCGGTGATCTCATCAGAGGACTCGGCACCTGACGTGCGTGTAGCGATGGAACGAGTGCTTGTCCGCTTCTTTGGACGACGAGGGGAATGGTCTTCGTCGCTGGGTTCTGGCTCGAAGCGTATCGCACCGACATCACTGTCAGTATCTGATGCATTGCTGGAACGGCTAGACGAGGAACTGGTCTGCTTCCGATGTGAAGGACTGGGGCTGGGACTCTTTTGGGACCGGTTCGAAGGTGAAGATGGGGGCGGTGAAGTGAGAAATCTAAGTAGCGTTTGTTGCTTATATCCCTGACGGGATGACCGTGTTGGAGGCATGGACAAAAGAGCGGTTGCAAGCGTAACACAATGACTACTACGTCAGGCTGCACGAAGCTTGGCTTTCTGCGCTTTTCTAGCCTTTTCCTTCATGACTGTGGACCCGATGAACCACCCAATCCCTGAGAGTCCAACAACGAGCAGAAACGCGGGCAGTCGGATGGCCCATTCACGGGGGAGAAAGTAGTTGTGTATGGGACTCGACGCGTCCAAGAACGGCTGTGCGCCAGAGATGTGAGCTGCAGAACGAATGGTTAGAGAGCGAAGCACCGACAAGAAGAACGGCCCAGGTAGTGTAGTAGACAAACACGAACGCTGCGATGAGCAGCAGGGCGCCTCCGAGTACTTTGTCGCTCACGGCCTATTGTCTCGACGGTCAGCTGGACGATCGTGCGAGCTGTTGTGGTCGAGCTCACCATTGACGGACTCAAAACGCGAACGAGAACAAGGTCAAGGTCAAGGTCAACTCAACACCGACCTGCCATGTCCAGCTCGCCTGCCTTTGCGTCGCTCGCCCATCTCCGCATTCTCCTCCTCCCGGTCGGCAGCATCCCTAGGGCCACCTTCAATGTTTATTCTGCAGAGATACGCACGTTCGAGTCCATACGTTTGGGTGATATTCCCGGCGACGCCAAAGACGAACGAGGTACGCTCCACATTGGCTCACTCATATCCCACCCATTTCCTCATTTTTTTGCCCAAGCTCGCTTTATGCCGAGTCCCCTCTCCAGTGGTCATATTCACCTCAGCTTTTCCTCTCATCCTAGCTTGCATTCTCACTCCCCATTGTCCCTCTTCCGTCCCTCTCACTTCAATCTCGCCATCGTCGGCATCGCTGCCTCTTCCTCCTCTCTTCCCCTCTCCTCCGCTTTGGAACAATTCGAAAACACCTGCGTCGAGATCTCTTCCGGACCCTCAACATTTCCGCTTGCCAAAGTTTGCTTCGTCTTCCAGGATGATGAACATCCCGGTGTCGGCCTCGGAGATAACCCCCCAGGCCTCGCTACCATCCCAAATGCAATGGGAAACAAAAAGTTGTACATCGGCACATTACTTGCCGATCTCTGCTCGCAAATCCTAGGCGAGTTTGGACGCTTGGTATGTGATGCTAAACTCAATCCAGATCTTGCGTCTTACAACATCAGGTCCATACACTGGAAACCCCCCTAGGCAACGAATACTTGAATGCCACTCTCTTCCCGATTCTGCCAGTTACTGCTGAGATACCGCTCTCCCTCGAGCCCACCTCTCACCTCCTTCAGCCATCTTTTCCTACGCAGCCAGACCTCGTCACATCACATCTTTCCGTTCAAACAAACAATGGCACGACACGTAGCCCTTCCGTACCTGGAGTCCTTAGCCTGTCAGCTACCGGATCACAACGTCATCCAACGACGGTTCCGCCTCCAGTCAGAAAGCGTGTTCATACAATAGGAGCAGCTTCTTCTCATGCAAGACTCTTCAAAGTTTACGGAGACATCTTCCTTTTAGCAGGCAGGTCACAGGATTCCAAGATTTGGTCGGTGCACTTCATTCATCCACACTTTCCCTGAATGACAACCGCGAAGGTATCAGGAAGCACTGAACTTGTTCAAGACCGGAACGGACCCCGTTTGGCAAGCGTCGGCCATGGAGGGCTTGGCAATAATCTCCGTTCTCGATTCATGGGCTGCTAGCCAAGGACTGGTTGGTCTCTTCGCTGTGGATAGATATGTCAGCGTAACGTCTTTGCAGCAGGCATCAATCGGCGATACAAAAGACACTTGGATGGAGATCAACGAACAACTCTCACAAGCTGTTGCCATATATCTCAAAGCGAACGTCCTGTCTGATGCCATGCAAGATTACTCCTTGCTATCATTTGTCTACACGTCAGCTGTTCTGCGACAGACCTCGCTCTTACTCAGTGTTTGGTCATCGAAAGGTTGGGGTGCATTAGCTTTCGCATCAATGCTACAGCCCGGCGCCACGACTTACTGGCAGAAAGTTGTCCCTGATAATTCTTGGGCTAACCTCGAACGTCTCAGTGCTATAACTGGTATTCTCCGCTCGCAAATCGCTAGCACGGTCTCGCAGGCACACGGTCCCTGGTTATTGCACCTTGACCCTCAAGAGCGTCTTGTCGTCCTCCGTTCTATGGCAAGTGTCTATGGCTGCCTAGGATACAAGCGTAAGGAAGCATACGTGCTCCGAGAAATGATCAGTTGTATCATGGACTTGGTTGTCTGTGGTCGTGACGAAGATTATCAACTTCGAAAGTTGGATGCTGGGAGTGTTGGGTTAACCATCCGTACTGCTGGCCTCCACAATGGAGATGACAATACTCTCACAGGCAACGGGAGTTTAGCTTTTCGACTGAACGAAAATCTGCAGGGCAATCGAAGTGTACTCAAAACCCTGACGTACGCATGCAGTGTTCTTGGTGTCGATCTGGAGTCCGTGCAAGTAGCTGCGCCTTCAAACACTGAGGATGAGGGGGACACAGACCTGCATACCGTTCCATTTCAAGCATTCTCAACGACACAGTCACTGAATAATTTGTTTGGATGGCCAGAGCTCCAAATAGGAGTGGTGCGCGAAGCAATAGCGGTTGCCGAGGCACTTCCCGGTTAGCAAATAACATTGTTGTTGGTCGAATCTTACAGGTTTAATAGACCAACTTGCTGTGGCTCGCTTTGCGTTATCTGCTCTCAAGACTATGCACTCTATCCTTGCCTCTAATGATCAGTATCATCTATACCATACAGCCTTGAAGGCACTTGTCACGACACGACGGCGTGGGGATGCATCCATGATCGAATACTGGGCTGGATGTCCTATTCAAAGCATCGCTGTGTTACCGTGAGCACCTTGTGTCTTGGTGACGTTGCAGGCAATCAATTCAGTCTCCAGTCTTCCTGCACACCGCATTCCAATCGAGAAGCCGATGTCCCTGGTGGCCACAAACTATCCCACGCTCCGTTCTATGAGCGTTATTTCTGGAGACAAAGGCCTATTTTTATACAATCCCCGGAAGTCCATCAACACGCAAGTTGAGCGAATCGCTTAGCTTCTTGCCAAGCAGCTTACAAGTTCTATCACAGGGCAAAACTATCGTGGTTCAGAATGAACTTGCCGAACTGGTTATCACTCTGCACAACCCTTTTGTGTTCGAGCTCGAGCTTTACAATTTAGCATTAATGTAGTTATTTTTCATCCCGGGAACTTGTTATACCCCACTGATCCCATATAGCACGTCAGGCGTTGAAGTCGAATGCAACATTACTTCGTCAATCGCAATTCCTGCAAGCTCTGTCCATACCATTACGGTGTCCGCGGTTGCTAGGAAGCCAGGCATCTTGGTTGTCAAAGGTTGTACTGTTCAATCTGCTAATAGCGTCCCGAAGAGATTTTTTCTTCCTGTATCCACCGAGACCGAGGAGAAGTACCAGTCACGGAGGCAAAGCATGATGATGTGCGAAAGTGGGCGGACAAAGTATTCGGGACTCGAATCACGACCCTGGGAAAAAGGCGAGCAACGCTTCACCAGCTTTTTATCGACCTCGAAGCAGAAAGCGCAATACTTGGAGTGCATAGTTGTGCCAGAGCTGCCGCTACTTCGTCTGAGATGGACATCCCTGACACACGCAGCCGTAATGCTTTACAACGGCGAAAAGTACGTCACTCGATACGAGAGCATTTTCCCGTCTGCTCAACCTGTTTTCAGGTCTACCATCCGACTTACGCTTGAGAATATTTCCACCTTACCAATTAACTTCTTGTCGTTGTCATTTGAAGACTCTACAGTCGCTCCTGCGCAAGAGGCATTGGCAGAAGGACTGTTGGATGTCATCGAGGCGTATGAAACCGAGTACGGCCTCATTCATCAACAAGCCTTTTCGTGGAACGAAGACAATGCAGTCAGAGTGATAAACCCAGGCCAAAAAATTGTTGTATCTATTGCCTGCTTCGGAAAAGCTGAATGGTATGTTCACTTCGTGCCTCCAACAGACTTTGGGGGATTTTCATATTATCCCTCAAGCACTAGCGGTTCCGTCAGTGTGTCATACGCCTATGTCTATCAGAACGATGAATCAGAAGCGACCCCCGAGGTCTTCTACACAAGACAGTTGACATATCCAATGACCGTTACCGTGTACCGCATGCTAGAATGCCATGAAATGGACATCATGCCGTTGAATATGCTCAGTGATGTCAATGATGCATTCCGCGGAGATTGTGACCCCCATGAATGGTGTCTATTCACCATTGAAGTTCGGAATACATATGGTCTACCCTTCGAAGTTGCATTCGACAGGACCCAGCAAAGTAAAGTTGTAGTTCTCCCCTTCGTACGAAACTGCACTCATGAAAGCAGATGCACTAGATGTCACAAAAAGTGTGATTGTTCCGCCTGGCTCGACGTCCCGGCAAGTCAAACCATGGATAATCTATCGAACCCCAGGTTGACCGAGTTCCGCTCGAACAGAATTTTACTTCCAATCAGAAGGTTCCGTCTCTCAGAAAACGCAGTTTTGCGGCACATTCCTGCACTCTTAGATCGCCAGTTTGTCGTTTTTCAGTCCGACTTTAATGATATAGAAGACAAAGAGCAACGAGAGTTATTTTGGTACCGCGAGGAATTACTGGGCATCATTCACGGTCGTTGGAAAGAGGTGAATCCTGACCTCCCACCGCCCACGCGGACCCTTGCTGACGTTCTCCAGGCGAATGGTAATCGTAGTGGAAATTTGTCCCTCCGACAGCAACGCATGACAACGAAGATGTTGAAGACCCTCAAAACGGATCTAGTTCGCATCGATTTGTCTCTAACTCAATGTTGTTCTGAGGAGACAACTATCGATCTGTCCGGTGGCAAATTCATAGTACCACCGAATATAGTTGTGAATATGGTGGCCAAGGCCACTAATACTGGTCGTATGTTAGCTGCATTCATACGGGTTGTTCTGCATTAACCATACCTCAGCTTCAACCTTGGCGATAACGTTGGATTTATCGGCAAGTCCAGAAGAGCGCGTCCTTTTACAAGGCTCACCGACGGACATCGCGCTGGGTCTTATAGAATGTGGTGGTTCTCAAACAGTGGAAGTACCCTTTTGCTTCCTCAGCGTTGGGAAATTCGAGATCGCAGTAGAAGCACGGCAAATAGGTATCGCAGGAGAGCAAAAACGGAGTGGAGCTTCTCGCTTGTGGATAATCGTCAAAGAGGCAAACGATTCGCTGCAAGGCAAATGACTTTTCATTTTTTTTAAATTGATTTACTACCGTCAGGAAATTCTTAATGTTGATTCTTGAAGCTTGGGCAAAGGCGGGTCGTACTGCGAAATTGACAATATTTTGCAGACCGGTTTGGAAAGGCAAAGGAGGGATTTTGTGAAAGAAAAATAGTCCCACCGAGGATTGAACTCGGGACCCTTGCATTCAATGTAACCGCATAAGTACAACGCTCTGACCACTGAGCTATGGGACTATCAACCGATGGTTCGTTGGTAGAATGCTATCACCAGTAACCGTCAATTAGGGCTGCCCATCACGCATCAGATGAGTGAGTTGTTAATCTACGGATCAAGTAGCCTGGTTTCCTCCTCACATCCATTATTTGAGATGCGCAAAAACCTTGTTCCGACCCTCCTGCCTTGTTCCTCCGAGTGTGTAATCCACACGATGGCTTTTAACTCGTCCTCGGGAGATCGCAGCTTGTTAGAAACAGTGTTCTCGACTAGTGCTGTTGACTGAGGATCGAGTGCAGATGTGGGCTCTGAAAGAAACAAGAAGTTCAGGCCAGGCAGTCTGAGAGGTACGGAGACCAACCGTCCAGCAACAGCACTTCCGCGGTATTCAAACCAAGTGCGATGGCCAGTGCGATCCGTTGTGACTCGCCACCACTCAGATTCAACCAGTTCCGATCCCAGAGTTCCTCATCAATCCCCCAGTTTTTGGCAATTTCGATTGAGTGTGCTAGCTCGCCTCTTTGGCCGACAAACTTGGGTACCTTGCGAGAGCTGAAAGACAAAACAGCGGCGAGGAAGTCTCTCGGAGTACCAGGCAGCAATGAAGGCCTCTGTGGGACGTAAAATATCTTTGTCCTGAAGAGGGGCACGCCTACGGGTTGCTCTCAGCACCATAGCTAGAACCTCGCGGTTATGCTTGCATACCGAATGACTTGGCGGTGCTACCAACAAAATGTGTTAGACACGTTTCATAACTGAGTAATTACTCACCGCCCTCTGTACAGGACTTGACCGCTATAGGTACCTAAATGAGAGATGCACTTCAACAGGGTGGTTTTTCTACAGAGGGTCAAGAGATCATCCATTGTCGATTCGATACCGACCGACGCACCCCGACCCACTCTTGCCGTGTAACACGACCACGTCACCTTCGTTGACGTCGAAGTTGAGGTTACTGAAGATGGAGCGCTCTGCGTCTTTTGCACAACTGACATCGCGAACCTGTAGAAGTGTCATGGTGTCTTGCAAGTATCAGTTTAGAGGCAAATACACAGCTGACAACGCTGACGTCCCACGGTGGCTAGTTATCGGCTGGAGATGAGGGTGACCGCATTACTGTCCTTATAATATGAGTCTACAGGTAATCACATCATATCTAGGGATGGGGAAGCTGCACTCCCATCTCTTCTGGCGTCAAATTCGAGCTCTCAATCATTACACCGACACCAACTTTAGCGGCATTCTAATCCTCATTGTCAGTATACTCTTACAATAGACAAGGGTGAACTCACCTTGAAGTGGTCGATCTCACCGGAGACCAAGAACGCAAAAGTTGGAGCAAATCGCTGTTCAAGCAGAGCCGAGACTTTACCAGTGGAGTCCAACTGTGCTCTAAATGTAGCCATTCGAAGGTCATATTTGGCGCCCAAGGTCGCGATAGCATCTCTCCTCTGGAGCCCCGCGATCACTTGTAAGTCAGCAGCTACTTCCACTTTCTCGCTCAGCTTTTGCCAATATGTGGTCTGTAAAATACCAGCGGGTTGTAACTGAGCAGTAGCGATCCAATTTTTGTTGGACCCTGTGTACTTGGCAAGGTAAGATGTCGCAAACTCGGTCAATTCCGGTGTCTGTCGTTGATACAGTGTTTCGAAACCGAGGGCAAGGTTCTTGGTGACCGACTGGAAGTAACTTCCAATGTATATACCAGTAAGATCGGTTGGCGATGGGTTGACAGCTTTGACGTTGAGTGAATAGTCTTGACTTTGGTAGTCTTGTTCCAGTTGCAACATGCTATGCCCAGCTTGTTGGGAGAGCTGTCCATGAAAGGAGCAAATAAGTGGCTTGAAAGAAGTCACGAGATGGCCTTACCTGCGCTTGCATTTTGGTGATGCACGTCTCTGACCAGCCTTGGTTCATCCTTGCGTTGACATTACCTTCGTGATCCACGCTTCCCTGCAACAATACCTGAAAGTCGTGTTAGACTACAGAAGGATTGACGGACTGGTAAATTACACTGTTTGTTGCATAGACGGCACCGAAGTTATACGATGGTGCCGCGACCTGTGAGCCAAGGTTGAAAGAGTGCGATATTTGGAATGCGGGATTTATGGACAGATTCTTGGACAGGTCCGCCCTAGCACCATCAAACATAAAGTTTGTCAGGTGGGTCACTGGAGAAAAGTCTGAGGAAAGGGAGAAGACGAAAATACACGCCAAAAGACATACATTTGACCTCCTTCTGCAGGTTCTCGACGGTACCGGGGTTTGGCAGGTCCAGTGACTTCCGCCATTGAGTAAAGCGATCGTAAAGGGATGTTATGGGTGAAATGGCGGACAAGTATGAAATCCTTTTGGTTGGTTGGGGGTCATCGAGACCCAGTTTTGCAGAGTCAAGGGCCATAGCAAACTTGAAATTGCCGACTCGGCAAGACTGAAAAAATCAGCCGTGAGTAAATAATACCTAATTTGGAATACGCTATCCCTGACTATATATATGAAGAAAGACTAAGTAGTAAGAGAGTAAGACTATGTATGAGTCACCGCCCCAGCGTCTTCAAATACGTTCTTATTTCGTTCGCCAGCCACAATCACCCAGATGCCAAGTCGGCCGCAACTGCCCCATCAAGTTTTGTTCTAACACCCCGGATGGCTGTCGTGAGGTTTCACAGCCCTGGGCTACCGTATCATTCTCTCGTCATTGTGTGTGGGATGTGGGATGGGATTTGTGCAGGACTGTGTCAGTTGTCTGTCTGGTGCCTCAGAAGGCGCCATTGCCATCGTACAATATTGTGGTCTTCTGGGCACGCCGTCACGCTGCTGTCCATCCGCTCTTTTCGACCCGCTTTTACGTTCCTTTCGTGATTCCGTGATTCACTCTCCCCGTTCGTCCCGGTTTGTTGTCATGGGAATGTGCACTCATGCCATACATATAGGGTAGACAATCATGCGTCGGGTTGTGTGATATCAAGGGAATCGTGGGGCGACAGGAGAAAAAGCAGTGAAAATGAATGAAGAGCCTTGCACTGTAATATGGTTATCTTTCGGGAACACAGCAAAGTCGTCCCTGGGCCTGAGCACTTGAATACGTGACTGTGATGAAGATCCTGCGGTAGTCCGTCTTGGATATCATCAGGGCACATGTACGTGCCGCACTTTCTCCTTCCGTGGTAACTAACTATGCCACCCATCAATATAATTCGTAAACCGGGCGATGCCCCACCAATAATGGCGGCGCCGAGCGGTGTTTGCCTGATTGGAGATCCAACTGCTGCGCATTACACGCCGGTCGTCAGTCACCTAATGCCCCTCAGCTGCGTTTATAATCAGGTAGTAAGGTCCCTTTCACCCCAACTCACAACTACCTTCCCCTTAGACGCCTTTTCCAAGTGGTATTCCACATAAATGACCTTCCCGCTGACTGCCTCCCAGAAGCGATCAATATTACTCGCAGCCATTATCGTAGTGAGCTTCTTGACACACGTTTGATTCAAAGTATTGATCACCCCCAAGGTTGCCCTTTGCTTTGTTGCGGGCTCAGGACGCGGGAAAGATACCCTGAGCCGTTATACCCTCCTACCGAGCGCAAGAGACCAGGAAATTGCTGTCAACCGAGACGTTGCCGATTCACTGGTACAATCCCCTCCTATTTCCCACATTCCTACGCCGTCATCCGCACCACCACACAGCAGTCCAACCCCCCCTGCTAATCTCTTCCTTGACTCAAAAGGCACTGGTGACGCACTACCTCACCGGCGTGCCAACGCGACCCTCTTAGTATTAGCGCGAAACAGCGATTTGGATGGCGTTATTCAGAGCATGGAACAAGTGGAGTCTAAGTTCAATCGCAAATTCAGATACCCCTGGGTCCTATTGAACGAAGTAGAGTTCTCTGCCGAGTTCAAAAAGTAAGGAGCTCCTTGGGATCGAGTTTTCAGGGACGCTAATGCAGTAACAGGCGTGTTAGCGTCTTGACGGATGCACCCGTTTCTTTTGGTGTGATTCCCCACGACCACTGGTTCCAGCCCGACTGGATCGACGAGGATCGTGCACGGGAGGGTCGTGACCGGCTAGTAATGCAGAACATCATATATGGAGGTCAGTTTATTCTGCCTTGTCACATACATCGCTCGGTAATCAAAATCGGTATCTTCAGGCAGTGTCTCGTAAGGACGGCTATATCTATTACAAGATGTTAGTGGCTAATACACCGCTCTACAAGCTACCGTAATATGTGTCGTTTTAACTCTGGTGTAAGTGCTCCACCGAAGATGGTATACTATTCCGCTGACCATCTTGCAGTACTTCTTTCGACACGAACTGCTTCAACCATATAAGTGGTATTGGAGAGTGGAGTGAGCAATTCCCGAATCGTCCTCGCACTTATCCTGACACATTTTCAGGCCTGATGTTAGATACTTTTGTGATGTCGATTATGATCCTTTCTTGTTCATGGAGGATAGAAACAAAATTTACGGTACGTACTATGGGATCGTTAACTTGGCGGTACACACCACTCACCATCCCCTTAATCAGGCTTTACGATATCCATGCCAGACTGGGAGCCGACGATACCAACCTTGTGGAGCTCTGTTCGAGGTGCGAGAAGACACGGCAACCTGATGTCGCAGCTGTGTTGACTAGTTCTTGGTAGAATTTATTGCAGAAAACCCGCAATACTTGCATCCGGACAACTCCATGGATTTTCTATCCGATAATGATGGTGACACGTACAATCTATGTCATTGTGAGCAGATCGTGTCTGGGTGTGGTCCAGTACATTCATCGTGTCATTTAGTTTGGAGTAACTTTGAAATAGCCGACATGGACTTCTGGAGAAGCGAGGCATACATGAAGTATTTTGAATTTTTGGAACAAAAAGGAGGATTTTACTATGAGGTGAGCCCCTCTATTCGCGCTTGCTCTACTTTGTGAAGTTCACCATTTCCGGCTATAAGCGTTGGGGAGATGCACCTGTTCACAGCATCGCTGTATCATTATTTGCTGCAAAGAGCCAAATTCACTTCTTCAAAGACATAGGTTACCGACATAGCCCATTCCAACACTGCCCACAGGGGTCGGATTGGAAAAGGGGGCGTTGTTCATGTGATCCCAACGACAACTTTGGTGTGTCGCCTTGTTGGTTCGTATGAGTGAGTACTGACGGGCTGCGGTTAGATTTCGCGCAGAACTCGTGTCTGAAACAGTTCATGAGGTTGATGTAGAGTGGATTCCGTGTACTTTTTTTTAAGTTAATCTATAATCTATACACGTTTGAGAGACACGTGACTGTTGAGAGGACGACTGCGCGCTGGTCAGTTTTGAGCTGAAACATCTTGAGCAACCCACACCCACACTTTCTCCTTCTGCCAGTGCGCTGAGCCGCACATTGGCCCGTTTCCAGAGATGATGACACCCATGCGTTATGTCTTCCTCGTCCTTGGGATAATTGTGAGGACGTCTGCCCGCGTAAACCCGCACCTCACTCACCCCACAATCAGGTCGGACTACACTACATACTCAGCTTCACGCATGAGGAATATGGCAAGGCCACGTCGGTGTCGCGTCTCACAGATTATATTTCGGGATCTGGTTCTCCCCACAGGGAGACTGTCCCGGAACAATACTACAAACCGCCCGAGCCCGTTTCTGTGCCAGATCGAAAGGCAAACGCTACCTTTGCGATGCTAGTGCGAAACAGCGACCTGTCTGGTATCATGAGTAGTATGAGGCAAATCGAGGATAGGTTTAACCGGAAATTCAATTACCCATACGTTCTCCTCAACGACGAGCCGTTCACGGAAGAGTTTAAAAAGTATGACAATCGTATTGATTATCTCTCTCTTTCTTACTATTTCCGATTCCTTGGCAAGGCATATTTCTGCCCTCACCAATGCTGAGGTAGAATTCGGTCTCATTCCGAAGGAACACTGGGTACAACCCCCTTGGATCGACGAAAACAAGGCAAGCGCGGCTCGTGATGATATGGTTAGGAATAATGTCATCTATGGTGGTACGTGTTTGTCTTAAGGCGACCACAAAATTATATTCTCACTTGCCGTAAATTTCAGGAAGCGTGCCGTGCGTTGTGAACTTTGTATCGGTTTCGTCGTCCTAACGGAGCCTTTCAGTTATCGAAACATGTGCCGTTTTAACTCGGGGGTAATCATGTTCAAAGTATTTCACTAAACATGCCTAATTTCTTGTAGTTCTTTTACAGACAACAACTCCTCCAGAAATATAGGTATTATTGGAGGGTAGAGTAAGTCCTTTTTCTCCGAGTTACTTTCGTGGTTCAATCGACCTTCCTACAGACCGGATGTCAAATTCTTCTGCGACATTGATTATGACCCTTTCTTGCTGATGCAAGATCAACAGAAAGTTTACGGTAAGATTTCTCCTCGTGCACTAGAATCCCCACTATACTCGACATGAATACAGGATTCACTATCTCATTGTTTGAGTATCCTGCCACTATTCCCACCTTGTGGCGACATGTCAGAGGTATGCCATCCGATTCATATTCTCGCACATCGCAAAAATGTCTTGTCAGCATTTATCAATGAAAATCCCGACTTCATGCCCACTGATAATGCCATGAATTTCTTATCTGACGACGGAGGAGAATCCTATAATCGTTGTCACTGTGAGTTCTTGTCCATACTTATATACACTCGTTTCTGATCATCATATGTCGAACCCTGTTACTTCAGTCTGGAGTAATTTTGAGATAGCTGATATGGACTTCTGGAGAGAGACTGCCTATTCCAAGTTCTTTGATTACCTGGACGAACAGGGTGGTTTCTATTATGAGGTGCATCAGGTTTCAAACAAAGGAAATCGATGGCTGATACACCCACAGCGATGGGGCGATGCGCCCGTGCATAGCATAGGTGCAGCGCTCTTCGCTCGTAAGGACCAGCTTCACTTTTTCAACGATATTGGGTATCGTCACGAGCCCTTCCAACATTGTCCCCAAGGGGATGTGCACTCGAAATCGAGGTGTTGGTGTGATCCAACACAAAATTTTGGTAGGTCACTCAGTCATTTTAGAGAAAAGGAAAGAAACTGATCTCCTTCCAAAGACTACGAGTGGTATTCGTGCTTGAACAAATATGACAAGTTGTTCAACTAATCCTGGATCTCATGTACTTGTCCTCAGTTTAGCTTCGCCTAGAGTACTTTTGAAGCATGAATTCGAATGGGCGTTGTTCTCGAACCCTTGTAAGTCCATTCGTACACAATGGTGGTAAACACAGCAACAGCTATATTACTTGCAGCTAACTTAAAGAATCGACTGTGAGTAGTATTGAAACTAGCAAAATGTTGTTAAGCAGCCCGCCAAGTAAGGTACAAAAACCCACCGAGTCATATAAACGTGTCCAATTCGAGCCTAGTGAGCTATCAATGAGCCGATCCACGTACTCCGCAACAAGGGAGTGTGTAAGAGCCGGTTGAAAACGTTCTCGGAGTTGGTTTGCCGTTTGATCGCCGAAAGCAGCAAAGCATGGAAGAGTGGAATCTAAGAGACAAGTAAACAAATACCTGGATGCTCAACTATCGCGCAGCTACCTTTCTGCATTAATTCCACCAGGGCTGTACACAAGCCTCCCACGTCAGAGCACTGGCACTGGGGAGAGTGTGCCACTCACTGATGACCCGGTCACAATGTTTCCTTGCAACCTCAAATCCTTCCCGGAACAATCTCCTAAATTCCAAAAAGGCCTCACCTGCAATACCGCCCAACACTTCGACGTACTCTGGGGGCAACTTAAAAGGAGCAGCTTCGAACCCGATATTCCCAGGTGAGTTTGAAAGCATGAACCCAAAATCAATGTGGATGAGGTGTCCTTCTCTGTCAAGTAGAATGTTTCCATTGTGGCGGTCTTTTATTTGAAGAAGGTAAGTAACGATCGAGTAACCTTGTCGGAGTGAATTGTTATCCTCATGAAGGTCTAGGGGAACCCACCTGCCAGCGACTTTGCAAAGTTACGCTGTGCGCGGGCAAATTTGGCTGTGGAGGGGTCTCCATATGTGGATCTGAAGTGGTCAAACAATGTCACATATCCTAGTCGACCCTCGGCTAGACGACGAGCATATTCGGCCTTCTTGATGGAATGTATTGAGACAGCGTCTGTGATCGTCTCGACCAGCCCCGATGATGCCCCCGTAATCAGGATGCGGAAGCTGCCTCCGAGTTAGGCCAAGACGAGACAACCAAAATACGGGTCGGAGGCTTACTATCGAACCCAACATTGACATCTCTCCTCTTGCCATATCCGCTCGAATTCTTGAATCAGTTGCACAGCAACTTGTTCCTGTCGTAGGTCACCACCCGTCTTCACAATGACAGAGACACAGTCCCAGTTTGCTATCGGTATCTGAATTTACGAAAAATCCGAACGAAATACCCAGCATCCCGCACCTAAGTGTCCATACGGTGATCCGTGTCGTATTCGACTCTGAGCAAACTATCAAAAAGACGATGAAGCTACATACAGAGATTTACCGACCTTTTTAGCAACCCAAGACTCGCTAAACACCACTGCAGATGGATCAACTTTGCTCAATTCTCTCTTGAGAATTCCCTCGTCTTCGGCCGTCTTCATGCCTCCGGTATTCCCGGACTCTCCCAAACCGACTTCACCTTCACGCATACGAGCCATACGTTCTTCCTCTAAAGCAAGCATTTCTTGCATAATACGGTCCCGGATCGCAGCAGCTTCAGCGTGTTGAACGCGTATGCGTGTAACAGGGGCAGATGTAGGACCATCGTGTGATTTACCGTTGCCTCCGAGTGAAGGATGAACAGGGCCACCTGATACTCCTTCAGAGGTTCCAACTGCGAGCCAGCTTGAGCCAGGCAGCCAGCTAAACGAACCTGAAGAAGACGTAATATCTTGCACCGCGCCCTGAGTTGTATCTGCGCCTTGTATCACTGGTTTGGGCAGGGGGATGATGGTTTCGCGCACAAGACTGGCGTTTAACTGGGCGAGCATAATTGCGGCCGTTCGCATTCGTTCCGAATAGTCGTCGAGTGTCAAGTTGTGCTCCCATCCGCTCGCGCTCCAATTAGGAGAACGAGGAGAGTCCGACAAGTGAGTGACAGACAATTGTGTTGACCGAGAACTTACAGGGAACGTGTTCTGTTCCACCACTGGGGAGGACGGTAGCGGGGAACCACGAGACCACGCGGCGAGCTCAAGTTCCCGATTCTTAGGAGTAGGAGGGAGAACAATCGTTTCCGAGAGATCAATCGGGCCGCGGAGCGACTGCCCTTCCCCATATACTTGTTCCACAAGATCCATTTCTTCATCATCCAGTACAGATAATGTGGCATTACTTCCGCGAGGTGTATCAGAGTCGTTCGCAGCACCTCCATATTGAATGTCGGTACTATCTTTTCCTAAGACTTGTTCCGAACCCGCGAGAGCATCCTCAATCACGGACGGACGGAGCCTCGTGTTCCCAAATGTTATAAGTTCGCTTGATGCACCTCTTTTCTCATGTTCCTTTGACACAATGCGCTTGAGGATCTCCTTGTTCCCGCGTCTGGAAGGATCAAAGTTGAGGTCGTCGTGCAGAATCTCTATGATGACAAGGTAAGGGGCCCGTTCGGCAGAGTTAAGGACTACGGCTTCGCCGGGTGGAATGCGAACAATTTTGTGATGGGGTTGGCTGTTGAGGGTGGGAATGGAGGAATCATGGGTATCCGACGAAGCACACCACAAGGGCATGCAAACCTGGAATAGTGCGGTAAGGAAACTGCCGTAAGTACGGGCGGAGACGAACTTCTGCAGGAAGCTGATGATTTAGAGCGGTCAATTCAGCTCGCAAAGCACTGACTCGTGCAGGTTTAGGCACAACCAAGAGACGGTTGGATATACTTTCGAGAGAAAGGAGAAACTGGACCTGTACAGAAACAGGTAGTGCCAAAAAGCTGCAGCTATGACAGACATACCTCTGACCGGCAATAGTGACTTCTCAAGAGATAGGACTGGGACTGTGGGTCGTACGTCTGTAAGATAGCGTCAGCGGCTGCCGCTGTATTTTGTTTGAGCGGTGAAGGGGATGAGGATATCAAAGGTGATGATTGGTATGGGCTGGAGACTCGACCAGGGGGTGGATCCTGCTGATCAAAGGGGTCATCTGAAAGGCGGGGACGATGCGTGCTACGAGGATGAACGAGTGCAGGACTTGTTTGTGCGGCAATGATGGTGCGTCGGCGATGTGACATTGATCGGGGGAGTGCACGTGTCCCTGTCCCATTTTCAGGTGCCATATGTAGCTTGCCTGTCTTGTCATTGTCAGGATTATCGTCAGTAGGGTTGTCGTCATCTTCATTGGGGTTTACAGTAGCGGGGATTGCGCATGCGAGATCATCGTCTGTTTCGAAGCTGCGAATATTCACGCCATCGTCTTCTGCTCTGCCCTGCTGCAAAGCAACTTCGCCCATGACCTGTGCTAGTGCAGGAAAGGCGGGTGCGCTTGCCAAGATGACGCCAATACCAACGAAGGCGGGTTCTACGCGATATTTTACCTTTCTCCGTGCGAGGAGAGAGTGGTATGACGGTGCCAAGGCAGAATAGGGACCTGAGGGAGGGGGAGGTAGTTGTGCAAAGATGATTTCGTGGCATCTGTGCAAGGTTCTTTGGCAGACGAGAAACGACTGGGAAGTTGGAGATCCAGAAAGGTCCTTGAGGGAAGCTTGCATGAACCAGAGTGTCTTGGCGGCTGTGAGTGGCACTGTCAACGAAGAGAATGCCAGACAGACTGACGAGCATGGCGATGTGGGTTGAGCGTTGTGCGATGTCGACTATGAAACACTCGAGTGCGCATGATTTGGAAGGACGGGTGACGAGGAGGTGGCTGGAGTGGTGGTGAGCGGGTGCGAGCACGAGAAGTAAAGATGGACGTGGACGTGCCAGATGAAGCCCCAAACGTCGCGAAGCTCGCGGGTGTCGAGGTGGGCGAGTCTGCGAGTGAGATAGTATGTGATCCCGATGTTGTCCGCATAAAGCATGAGGTATCTGAGCGCGACATGGACCGAGAAGAACGACGGCGAGAGGAAGAGGCGGAGGAGCAGCGCATGCGACATGTCGGGTGCCAGTCAAACCCGTGACTCTCACGACGACACGACCATCTCTTCAATGCGTCTCTTCCTCGCCCTCCTCCTCGCACTTCCCCTCGCCCTCGCTGCCCCACTCGATGAGCTCACCCAGCTCGCCGCTGCCGGGAACGGCGTCATACGTCTCGACGAACGCCTCTTCGACATCCTTACCGCCCCAGCCCGCCCTTGGTCCGCGTCCATACAGTTCACCGCTCTCAACCCACAGCGCAGATGCGCACCGTGCAAGTCAGTAACCATCCTTCTTTTAACCACCCTTCTCATCCCTACCAAGGGAGTTTGACCCGTCCTTCAACGCCGTCGCCAAAGCCTGGTCCACAGTGACCCACGTCCACCGCGACAACCATTTCTTCGCCACCGTCGAATTTGACGACTCACCCAAAGTCTTTCAGAAAGTATGCCTTTACATTTGTCTTCTCCATACCCCCCTCATATCTCTCTCCAGCTTCAGCTCAATTCTGCGCCGCTCGTTCATGTCTACCCTGCCACAGTCGGTCCTAATGCCAAGAGCTCTGCCAATCCTTTGAAGTACGACTTTTCAAAGTATGGCCATATTCTCCCTGTCAGTCCCGCGCTAACGTGTGAGACTCTTCACTTAGCGGTTTTGATGCGGGACCTCTCGCCGAACAACTGTCTATCCACACCCCTGTCCCGATCCCCTACAGCGCCCCCATCAACTGGTCTAAGCTTGGCATGATCATCTCTCTCATACCCATTGCCACTCTTGTCTTCCGCTTCGTACGTCCCGTCATCTATAATCGTTGGATATGGGCAGCCGGAACAGTCATTACTTCGCTTATCATGACGTCTGGATTCATGTTTACGCGCATTCGTGGCATGCCATTTGTAGCGAACGATGGTAGCTGGATCGCTGGTGGTTATCAGAACCAGTTTGGCCAGGAGGTACAAGTCGTCTCGATGATTTGTAAGCCTTTTCTGTTGGCTGGCTGCTTGCACCAAGTTGTTTACACCGTCATACTACTATGCAGATGGCATCCTTGCAGCCTCATTCTTGATGCTGACGATAGTTACACCGTACCAAAAATCCGCTGCTCGGCAGCGCACACAGGTTTACCTCTGGACATTTGTCAATTTCCTTGTTTTCTCTGTTTTGATTTCATTGTTTCGTATCAAGAACCGGGGTGCGTTCTTTCACTCTGTTTCACTACCATGCTGATCAGAAAGAGACAGGGTACCCTTTTAAACTCTTATTTTAAATGTTTGCCTCTAACTTGAACACATTGGGGGCATAGACTATGCAGCAGTCATCTGTTACTTCTGTTCCAAAGAAATCTACGGCGCGTGTCAGTCCAGGTACAAGGGTGATCCACTAAGGCGTGATAGATAAAAAAAAATCCAGTAAGAACGCAATACTAGAATGATAAAGTGGTATCCATCGAATCGTCTGAGAATGCAACCTTGCGACCTTCAGACGGCTCGCCGACATCGACTGCTATGGCGCTCCAGAGATCCCGTCTTGTTGAAACACATCCACGTATCTGCTCCTCACATTCTTCTTCGCGACCTGTGACCGTGACCGGCCCATTGGTGGCGGGGCATTTGGCACACCACTTGGTGCGGGTGTGTTTGGCATCGACGCGGTTTCGGTAGGTACCAAGTGAGACCGGGCACGCATGGGATTGTTGGACGTCAGAGATGTGCTCAAATCGATCGCAGATGCAGCTCTCGATGGAGGCGGATGGGGAAGGGCCATTGTCCCATTAGATGACCCATTGAAACGAGAATTGCTCACACTGGGAGAGGCCGTCTGAGCACGTGAAGGTGGAGGTGGGGGAGCGGGTGCTTGTGGAACTTCCACTCCAGCCTGAAAGGTCATAAGATACTATCAAGGTAAGTACACAAAACTTTGTTCACCTTTTTGTTCACCTTCTTGTTCACCCAACGCTTCAGCTCTTTATCATAGTAGAAGCTGGTCTCTTCACCGAGACTAGCTTTGATTGGTCCTGGAGTGTCGGACCGTTTCCATAACCGACTTAGCCACGAACCCGTCGAGGCAGTCGCAGGAGGGTCTAGCAAAGAAAATTTTAGTCGACTCACACCCTGTTCATCATAACGACTTGCCCCGTTTTTCGTCTTCCTTGACAGAATTCTGAACTGACGCAGCCGGTGGTTTATCTTGGTTCACCTTCGTCGGTTCGTCTTGTGCTTTTCTTTGCGCACTGTTCCCTAGCCCAAGGTCATCCCCCTCATCTTCAAATGCGACCACTTTCTGGTGGGAGAGCGCCATCACATCTGGCGACGTCGTCAGAGCCGGATTATCCATCAAGGAGATGAACCCTCCATCCGATTCCCCTATGTTTTCGACATGGTGGAATGCAGCAGTGGTAGGTGTCAGCGCCGAATCAGTGTTACTGAGCGAGCTCCACCAGCCGCCTGAATCTTGGTTGCCATCCACTTGGTTGCCATCTACGAGCTTTGGTTGCCGTTGGTCATCTTGGTGGAGTTCGTCCCGTAAATCACTCTGTACTTCAGGACCTTCCTCGGCCGTCATCTCAAGCGACGTCTTTCGCGAGGACGATTCATTGCCATACGTAGCCCCGTACCCATTGACCACAGAATGGCTGCTCGCCTGTGTGGCATAAGGCGAGTAATGATACTCTGTTGGGTGGAGTGGTGCGGTCTTAGGCGTAGGTGATGCATGTCTCGCGGGGCGATAATATTCCATGGCAGAGGATGCCCTGTCAACTGGGACATGGATAGCTGTCGAAGGCAAGGCCATCGCGGAACCACTCCTTCTAGGCGGTCGGGTCGTCGATACAGCATATGAGTTGACAACTGTGGGGGGGGGAGATGGGCTGGCAGACGTCGTTGCGGAAGAAATAGAGCTATAGCTCGAGAAAGGGCCAACAAATTGAGCCTTTGGAGGTTCGCTTGTGGGGGGAGGCGTATCATTGCCTTCGCCGGCAATGAACTTGGTGAGACGCACTTCAAGCCAACTCCCAATACTGTCCAGAGAAGGTTTGTTCACTTTCCCGGCTATCCAAGATGTAGATTTATCCATGTGGGGCGAACCAAGTAAACGGTCGGCAAGTTGTCTCAGTCCTTCCACCAGTGTAGGCGTGAGATATGGAGATGACCGCCCCATAGTGCCAGTAATTGCATCACAGTACCTAGCCAGCAGTAATTAATGCAATGCCTTTTATAGCAGAGTGCGAAGCCCACCTAGTAGCACTTTGAATATGCCCAATATCGGCGAGATATGCAGCCCGGATGAACTTGTACGCTTGAAGGTGAGGAAAACCATGAAACGGCTCTTGGCCTTTGGCGGGTGTCTTCAAAGATAATGCAAACTCTGCTATCTCGGTGAAGATCGATGGGTCAGGATCTCTGAAGAACACCGGATTGATGTGCGGACTTTGTGAACCCAGCAGCACCAAACGAGTACCAGGCCCACCCAACCCACTCATCGATGAGGTCTGTGGAGAAAGTAGATAACTGAAAAAATTAGGAGTCAAAGGTGGATCAAAGGGATAGAAACAAATTTCATGCACCAAACATGAGCTCCCTCTAGAAAGTGATGTGAGGCGAGACAATCTCCGAGAGCTGACAGCATTGCCGAGTGTTCTGGGTTAAGGGGGCTAGATATAATACTAGCAACTATTTCTGGCCATTTCGAGAGGGATTCCTCGGGAACCTGTGGTGCAACCGACTGTGATGCGGGTGGGGCATGAGATAACAAGGGGGCGGGAACCTGTAAACCAGTTGCTGCCTTCGATAGCAGGTTCATAGGGACAAGTTCTTGGACTGCCAAAAATGAGGCAATTTCACTTCGAAGTGAAACGACACATACCCGCAGCAGGTCCTTGACCCGAGAATACGCTGTACGCAACTCGAAGCCACTCACGCCCATTCGTTCGTAGAGACGTTGTACCTTTGGTATGAGGGGAAGTGACGCGTTCAGCGTTCTCATACGCGCCAAGCTCAGTTTTCAAAAATTCATTTACGACCTCTTTCCACGCTTCCTTGTCGACACTGCTTGCAATGATCATTGCATGTGCCCATAGCCTTTCGTCCAGAGCATAATGGTATGCCTGGCGTCGTTCTCCTCGTACAAGAAACTCCTGAATCGTGTCTAGAGCGGAAGGAAGAAGTGTGGACACCGAAAGTGGAGTCTCTCTAGGAGGGAGAAGCATCGATGTTATACCGGGTGCATTGGGCATTGGTGATGGGAGGGTCAATGACGCGAGCGCAGCTGGCCCGTCATGCCCAGATTGATCCAAAGCATCCGCAATGCGCGGCAATAGCGCCGCACGGACAGCGTTGTCAATGGCAGGGCTGGTATGCATTATCAGTAGTAGTCATGTGTTCGTGCGCAAGTCAATTACCTTCCCGATAGCGAGCCGTCATTTTCCACCATAATCCTCAACAACCGAACGAGCACCAACTTCCCCTCTAGAGGTTGTCTCTCGAGGTTATTAGACATGTACATCATTCCACGCGAGATCTCCTCAGCACGTTCTTCAAGATACTTAATCACGCGAGCCTTCTTTGTCTTCGCCTGAGACATTCCTGTACGTACCAGACTTGTGACAGGAGTGCCGGGATCAGAGAATAAGGGCCCAGGATACTCTGCTTGTTTGACTTCGGACGCATAGTCTGGCAAAAGCTTGTGTAATACACGGATCGTCACATTAGTCGTGCGTCGAGAAGAGAGCGCAATGTCAAATCCCGTATTCAAATCTGCAGAACTGTGGAAACAAGTGAGGATCTTGCCGCCAAAACCGAAGCTTACAACCGGGGCACGAGAAGACGTTCGACTTAAAGGGTCGTTGGAACCCAAAAGCGACGGCGAAGGCGCATATGGCGGGCGAACGGCACGTGACTGGATGTCCTGACCCAAGGGGTGGTGAGAATGATTTGCATACATGTTCGGATCAGTGATATGAGCACTGAATCCAAGTCCATATTCCTTGCGCGACTGATAAGAATCAACAACGCCTTGTGAAGACAACGTTGAGCCATTCGACGAAGACCTTCCACGAAGCTGAGAGGAAGAATATACTGGGATGTTCCTCGACGGCGTGGAAGGTACCAGAGCTGGAGATGACGACCGAATAGAACCGGGGGACATCGTCCTCGGAGGTTCAGGCACAGACTTTTGATCATACGGAATTGTGGGAGGAGTGTATGGGACGTGAGAGACAACACTTTGGGAGGTACCCACGAAGCGTAGAGAATTCGGTGACACTGTTCTATGCACCTTTGGTGGAGGAAGAGGGGGATCGTATGCGTTTGATGCCTTGGGTCGAAATTCGGCTGTGGTAGGCTTGGAAGCTTGGGTGGGAACACCGTTTGGAGGAGGTTGCGAAGCAACAACAGATGACGCCGTGTATGGAGATGATACAGGGCGAACTGCGGGTTTGTAGGTATCCTGTTGGGCAGCCTGTAGTCTTGCGGGTATTGTGGAGAGCTGTCTGGTCGGCTGTCGTGGAGTAGATGCGCTCGGCATTGACATACCCGGCACCGGCTTGTATGGGTCATAAGGTTTTGGGGCTGAAGGTTGACTGGTGTTGTATGGTTGATAAGGAATAGGGGGGGGAAGGTTGTGCGAGTCATAGGACGAGGAGGAGCTCTGATATGGCATTGAAGCTGGTATTCAAACTACAAAGTGAGCACAGTGAGTAGAAGAAATAAAAGTTTGCAGACCTGGGGAAACAGCATACGGGCCTGAATGCAGGGGTTCGGGATAGTAAGCCTGCTGGTGATCGTAGGACATGGGCAACCCGGAGGGGTGGGGCTGGGCTGAAGAGGTATCCTGGCTAGTTGGGATGTGCCAGGGATCATGTTGTTCTTGTTGAGCGTCTGGATACATTTGTTCAGCTAACCAGGAGGAGGTGCCCTGACCCATTTGGAACGGATGAGACGAAGTGTGCACGGGTTGTTGCTCATCATGGGTGGGTGTCGTGTCAGTAGCCGTAGCCTCGTTTCCGATGACGGAGAAAGGGTCAGGTCCAGAATCGCTGTCCAAACCAAAGAGCGAGGCAGCAGCTTCGAGAGTGCTCATGGCTTCAACGTGTCTGACCTGTGAAAATGAGGCGGTTGTGTCGTTTTGATTTTTCGAGGAGCTCCCGAGCTAATAGCTCTAGCACTAGCAAATACCCGGCTCACTAATTCAAGGACATTATTTGGTCACGCTTGTTCATCCCGTTACTCTAGCATTCAAGTCTCAGAACCGAAATGCTCACAACCCAAAAATAATAGCAACTGAGGAACGACGTCCAATATAAACAGTGAAGGGAATGCATATATCCGACTCAAGTGACTGAATGCGAGAAGAAAAAAAGAATCGAGTCATCGATATAGATTGCAGTACGAATGTTCATTGCGAGGGTAGTATAATCGACGTGAGTGCAGAGGAAAGGAAATTGATGCGAGTGTACCATAGCATTGCGATCAGAAAAGAATGACGAAGAGTGAAAAATCACAGCGGTCGAACGAAAAGGTATTAGTTTGGCTGGTTTTGAGATAGTGTAGGGTAATCTGCCGGCTTGTCCAACGATGCTTTGGAAGCATTGACCGTGCGTTCCAAAAGGCGTTCGACTGCAACGTCAATAAGCTCAGATCACGGAGAATGTTATTCAGTAACACACTAGAAATCAAATGCTTGCTGTAGGCGCTCGAATAACGGCGCATGCTAACCAACTGAGGACGGATCTTGCTCACGAGTAAATCTTTCTGGTCTTGGTCAGCCACTGTGAGCGCTCGTTGTAGCACGTAATCTTGAGCAACAGTCAATCGCGTCTACGGTTTTCCATGTGCGACTTACTGGCAAATTGGTCTTTCATCATGGACACAATAGGACTCACACCATCGGGTTTAGGCACGATGATTTCGTCAACCAATGCACGACGTTCCTCAGATGTAGCCGTAACAAGGGCTTTCTCACAAACATTCGATGCAAATTTATGTCGAGCCATGTTTAGCATCTGCCCACGAAGCTTGACAATAACTTGACAACGATCCTGAAGTTTCCCTTGCTCGAGGACGAATTGAACAACATAATTCTAACCGCGTAGAATGTAAGCGAAACCGCCAGGATTCGAAGGAGACAGTGCCCACCCCAAATTGATCCTGCATGAGGTTGATCATGTATTTGTGCAATTCATCCATCAGGGGACGCGTCCGTTCTTCGGGCAGATGTTCAAAGCACCGCTGGAGCACTCGACAGCCATACGGGTGCGTCGATAAATCATACACGTTCCCACGGAATGATTGCACAAAACCAAGTCGGTCGGACGAGACGCGTTCAATGAGTTTCTGGATAACATGATTACCATTCGCATCCTTAACGCACTTGAGCACATGGGGCTCCAGTTCCTTCACGAAAGACCCCTGTTGTTCAGGTAGAATGAACTCCACAGCCTGAAAGCCATTAGAAGTGTAATATCACGTTGTTCATAATCATACCTTCTGCACGACACGACAACCATACATTTGCAGCGATAACGGTAGAATATGACCCTCCATGGTACTGGACAATACAGTTTTCTGCAACTGTGTCCCATGCTCGAAGAGCTTTTGAATGACCTAGTCGAAGTGAAATTAATGCTAACAAAAATTTGACACAACTTACATAGTTGCCAAACACATCCTGGATCAACTGTAACGCACTGTCGGGTACAATTTCATCGAAGACAACCTGTTTCTCCTCCGACGTTGCCGTCTCAAGCTTCTGTTGGATGAATCGGGAGCCATGCTGATCACCGCTAAATTCAACAATATATCCGAAGATATCCTGCCCCACGATATTAATGATTGTTCGAGGTCTCACAACACAACTCACCCTCAATTCCCACTTTCGTGACTTGTTCGCCCTGAACTCATCCAATAATGGACTGCGCAAAGCTGATGCGGCATCATTGTCGTGACGACGTCCAGGACGCACACTATGATAAAATGGTATCCCATGGGTATTCAGGCCAGCATGACCATAAAGCGCGCCACCAGGGAGCATGAAAGGTAACTGCGTGCTATATTCCACAGCAGCTGCATAAGCCTAATAATTTTTTTTTTAATATCCGCACTGTCTTTTAATTGTCAAATGTCGATCTCACCTGTTGCTGAAGACCGTACTGATCTTGGATATGAGAACGAATACTCAAGGATAAAGGGAAGACGCATACCTGCTTTTTATCTTGCATTCCAGTTGGCACTGCAGCACTTAATTGCGGTGTTGGCATAGGCGAAATCGGGGAGAGAGTAGGATACATCATCGGCTGATGCGTGGGGTAGTAATATTGTGAGGGTGACCGAGCAGAGGCAGAGTAATCGTAATATATGCCAGATTGCTGCCCGGTAGAAACATTAGGGTGTAATGTCTGTGGAGATACACCTGGATATACATTCGCGGGCGAGTTATTGTTTATGCCACCAGCAGCAGGATATAGTGATGGGTCAGCAGGTGTATTATAACCATAACCGTAATCCATATAAGGTTCGCGTGGCGCGCCATTGGTATAGTAGGAAGAGTAATCTGCTTGAGGGTAACCGCTGTATGGTGTACGACCCTGGACCATAAGAGCCGGTCGCACTTGGGGAGAAACGGAATGATGAGAAACACCATTTGGTTGTAATGAGACAGATGGCTGGCCGTATTGGTTGTTGATGTGGTCGTCCTCGACAGCCATTCCTCTGAGTCCTAGTGATAATTCTTTCTCAACCATTGACGCGACATCTAACGCTCCGTTTTGTCCAGAGAACGGAGAGGATCCATAAGTAGGATGAGATGGCGAAGGATACCTACTGGACACGGCTGCATCCTTCGCAAGCACATTATCGAACCTCTGTGGAGAGAATTGGCCAGGCTTTGCCGGGGAACGATCATCCTTAAAAGACGAAGTGCCGCTGTCAATAGAATACGGATATCAAAGGTAAAACGTACCATCCTAGGTCCTGATAATGCAGTCGCTTGAACCATCGTCACCTGCCTTTGTCGCGTGTGATGTAAAGAAAGGGGAGAGTTCGGATCCTTGTGCAAACTCAGCGGCCTCGTTCAGCATACTATCGGTTGACTAACCAATTGGGAAAACTCTTTCTTTTGCGGGCTACCGCTCAACTCATCCCAGGTACCGCTAGATGGTCTCGGGGTAGTCCAACTTTCTCCTAAGTTGGAACGGTACATATTCTCGCCTTGGGAAGGCGAGAGGTCGTTCACACTTGCCGCAGAAGAGATGGACGCGTTTCTCTTTGATGCTTGTGCTGTAGACCCCCAGACCTAATACCACATGTAAGCACACGTGTAAGGGAGGGAAGAATCGGACGAACCTGCCAACCAGAATTGAGACCCTTGAGCGCAGGTCCTGCACCCATCCCAACCCCAAACATGTTGGTTGGAGCTGCCGGTGTGAACTTTCCCTGTGGATGTGCCTTGTAGAGGTCAACCGGGATTCGATGAAGATATGATGCATGCCATACATTACTCGGTGATGCGGACGGTGAATGCCCAGAGGAACGGGTAGACGATCCAGAAGGTTTTCGAGATGTATCCGCAGGATGTGATGCCATTCCAAGAAAGATATATTAACCACGCTACTGTTCAAAGGAGGATGAGGGAGAAAGTGCGTAAGTGCGGACGACAACTCACGCAAATAAGAACAAGCTGCAGTAGAGATTATAGCTTAAAGCAGAGGCGTCAAATGAATTAGCTGTGAAAGGGAGCACAGTTTAATGACAATGGATACGTCAGAACCAAATCAGCAGCAGGTTCGGCATGGAGACACGGTTAAGAGCGCGTCGAAAAGCAAGAAGGAGGTGTGGGTTATCGTAAATGAGCCACGATGTGCACTAGACGGAAAAGGACGCGTGAATGATGAAACTCACTAAAGATGATGTACTCAAAACCAAGATGCCGAACAGATGGTAATATGGCGTTCTTTGCAGACGCAAGAGAGGAAGGCGGAGAAGGCAAGATGGGCCTCGAACAACTGCCGCGTTATAGGGAGTGAAAGAAAAAAGCAAGGAGCGCCAGGTGGGAGCAAATTTCTAGCGCGATTATTGAACGGAATTGAGTCGCTAAGAATTTGGTTCCGCAAGACAAATGGCTCCGTCAGAATGCTAGTACGGCACTTTGCCCGGTGCGGACTTGGAGAGTTGAGTAAATGAGCGAACGATCTTGGTAAACTAGAGGATGAGTTGGCCGGCAAAGGGAAAGATCTGTCGCACTCGGCGTCGGGACAAGCTCAGCTTGGCGGCGCCAGAGCCTGAACCCTGGTGAACCTTGACTATTTGCCCCGAAAGTCAGGTTGGATGACCCTCATTACACACAGCCATCACAGGTCCCCGCCCTCGCGTATTTCCGGTGAAAAATTTTTGGACTGCATTATAGCGGCGGCACCGTAATGAATTCTGGGCAGTGTCAGCTTTGATTGAGGTGTTAGTAGTCGTAGTATTAAGAGTACCGTACTTTCGCACCTCTGCCGGTACTGGCAGAAACATCGTAACCGCCTTCAAGCTGTCAATGCCAGGCGCCTTTATTCACCATGGCCGGATCTATCTCTATAGGCATCTATGACATACTGACAAGGGTAACGTCTGCCATATAATTTTCCCTTTCGTACCCACACCTGCTTCAGGGACTGACACCTGACAGTGAGCCAGATTACTAAGTATCATAAGAAAATACATATCTCCCCCGTCAGGCCCATCCTTCAGTCAATGTGCATTAAAGTCAGTGCGGAATGCCTCGACGATCATAGCATGTCTAACGTCCTCTAGCTTCCTCGAGGGTTGAAGAACCACGAAGCGCGCTTCGCTAGGGTTTGATGTCACCGTGTGTTCCACTAATCCAATAATGCTTTTACGTACCACCTCTGATCACAATCAATCGAGAACACATGGAATTCAGGAGAATGATCATTCATGTTTTGATAGTCTAACTCAATCACTTACCCTCCTTCTTCATTCTGGACCTTGGACAGCGGGTTGGCTCCAGTGGCCTGCGTGGAGGCACCAGTAATTCCAGCTGCCGCAGCAGAGCCACCGCCGCCACGCAGTGGCTTGGCGATTCGACCAAAGCTCAATGTCGAAGCATTAGAGGCTTTTTGCGCTGCGCATGTCAATTCCTCAGTGGCCGATTACTCATGCCAATAAAGCATCATACCACGCGCCTGCTCGAGTCGTTCCTTGACCGATTGAAGTTGTGTCTCAAACTTCTGGTTTTGTATAGCTAATCGACGATCGGCATCCTGCAAGAGAGTCTCTAGATTCTGAATCCGCTCATTCCGCGCAAGTAGTTTTCGCTCGGCAATCCCGGCTTCCTTCTTCAGCGCCGAGTTCTGATCCACAAGCTGCACGCCACCAGTGAGATAAAGTAGGAGCACCCAAACAAAAACTGGCCTGTTTCTGAACTATTGTTAACTGTTCCAGGTTTCGCTCGAGGAATGCCATCTTCTTCTGTTGAGCTTTGCTGTTGCTATTTCGAATGACATTGTTGTATTGTTCCTTAATCTCATCCAGCTGAATCTCAAGCTCCACAACCTGCATAATGTGTAAGTTTTGACGTGCATGTTCACTCCCCAATCCCACCTTTTCGCAACGGTTGGACAGATCCCGCATGAGCGACTTCTTGACGCCTTCGAACTCCGCAAGTTGAACATTGATTGCCTTGCGGGTGCGCTCCAGGTCCTGGGCGCTTTCTGCCAAGCTCTTGCCGCCCTCAATACCAGCAGATGTCACAGCGAAAGCGCGCTGTGAAGAGTGGTACAGTTCTAAGCCAGAACGAAACAAGGCCGAGAGAACACACGAATACCTTCAATTCTTCGTTTACGTTCTTCATGCTGTCAATCGTAGCATTGAGCGAGCGGATTTCGTTCGACCTCAACTCAAGTTGCTGTCTGAGGTCCGCCACCTCCGCGATGCTGGCCTCTCGCCGAGCGGCATACTGGGCTTCAAGTTTGTTCTAACACAGAGCAATCACGTTATGAACATCTACATAACACGATGAAAATTGTTTAATCGACGCACCTTGAACTCTGCCATCGAATTTGCGATGTCGGCATTGCTCGTCTCCTCATCGTGTATGGTCTTCTCTGTTTAAAAAAGGTATAAACTGGTGAAGATGTCCGGACTACTTACACGCACCAAGAAGTTCCTCATACTCAGCTTCAAGCGTAGACAACCGACCTTCGAGTTCGTCGCGCCGCCGAGTAATCATCTCATTTTCTTCCTGACTTTGGCGAAGGCGGTCGAGAGTCTCCCGAACCAGAGATTGGGCCTCAGTGAGTTGCCTCCTGGCTGCGACCACATCATCAACAGTGAGAGACAAGATAGTTGCCTCGGAGTCGACAGCGTCAAGCTTGGCAAGCAATTGGCGAAGCTGCTCATCCTTTTCAGAGAACGCTCCTTGCTGATGCACGAAGTCAGCATTTCAGGGCCCAGTGATCACAAAAAGCATACCGCATCAAATTTGGCCATCATAAGCGCCATCTTCTCTTGCTTGCGCTTCTCCTTGTCCTCCACGGAAGCATCTTTTTGCGCACTGCGAAGATCGGTGATGATCTTCTTGAGTTCATCCAGTTCGTTCTTGGAATCCTGGTTCTGCTCCCTAAGGATGTCAATCGTGATGATGCTTTCTTTGTTGTCGTAGTCAAGGCGCTCGACTTGGAGACGGAGTTCATTCAGTTGAGTGGACATGGCTTTGTTCTCCTACAATGATTGCTGTGAAATAAGAACTCGGGAGAACGGTCAGAAATTACCTTGGAGATAGAAGCTTCTTGTTCCCTGAGGAATGCAAGTTCTTCCCGGAGCTCCTTCACCAGTTTCTCTGCAGAAGCTAGTGCACTCTCTTTCTCAGCCAATAAATCACTGAGTTCGTTTTCCCGACGAAGGAATTCCTCCCGTTCATCCTTGTCCATACCAATGACGGTAGGTGTCTGTGGTCGGCTGTCGATATCCGACCTGAGGCCCTCTAAAACAGGGTTGACAGGGGTCATGCTCCTGACAGTCGAAGGTGTAGGTGAGGAAGTAGGTTTCTTGGAAACACTGATGGAAGGCATGGGTTTGTCTGAAGTGGCCCATTCACCTTGATCCACGGATCCTCCAGAACGCCATATAGCGAGCTCCGCTTCCAGCGTTTGTATGAACGCTAAATGTCTCGTGTTGGCAAGCTGTGCTTTGGAAAGGAGTCCTTTCAGTTCCAATGGTGAAAGTTCCTGGTTGACACGAGCGGTGTTCTTAATGGACTTCGCACGAATGCCAAATCGGAGGGTCGATAAAGTTTCAGCTTCGTTGTACGCCGAAGGAGAACAATTGATGATAAGTGTCGTCCGTGAATTACCACCCAAAGATTCTTGCAGAATCCGCGTAAGCTTAGAGTCACGGTATGGGATATGTTTTGTCTAAAACAGTGACATTGGCTCACAAGCTCCAGCGGGTTCAAGTCACGCACCTTTGGATCTGTAAGAGCATTGATGACCATACCGAGAGCTGAGAGAGATTTGTTGATCTTCTTGGCTTCTTCGAGCGTTTGGCCCGACGCTCCTGTCTTTCCAACCTTCTCGGATCCCGCAAGGTCCACGAGGTAGAGATTACCACTTTTTTGAGCACCAGTCTCTGTGTTTCTCTGTTGAATCGTAATGAGGAAAATTGAGTGAGAACGAGAACTCTCGGCATTCATGTCTGACACACAGCAGGGTCAACATCTACTAAGTGACCAAACCGGAGGCCGGGGCTCACTCGTAGAAGTCACCACACGTGCCGCACCTCCTTGACGCATGATCTCGTAGACCTCGCGAGCACTACTAACATAATAATCGGAAAGGTTCTTCACATAGACTCCCCTCGACTTTTCCTCGTGTACTTGGAGATTATCGTTTTGAGCTGGTAGGGCGGTGGAGATCAGCCATAACTTATGAAAGAAATAACGAACCAGCTTACGAGCCAGTAAGTCACGGACGCGCTCTAGATAAATTTCCATATATGAAACCTTCACCATGTACTCTAAGTGGGCATCCGATTCCACTATTGATTGGAATATTTGTTCGGTTATGCGAGGGATGATGCCTTTGAATTCCTCCGAGTCTATATCTGCGCCCTGAGAGTTGTCGGTGAGCAGACGAAATCACGGTAGGTAGAGATTGCTTGCCATCATGGTGAAGGTCTTGCCACTACCGGTTTGGCCGTAAGCGAAGACCGTTCCGTTATAACCATCAAGGACATCTAAATGATCCGTCAGTAATCTGAGTTAATACTGCTGAATTCTATAAGAAGAATGCGACAATTTCGGAGATGGTCAAGAAATTGTGCAATAGTTTTGTGCCGAATAATGTGAGCTGGGTAAAGACTTGCCTCTGACGATACTGTCCGTGGAAAAAGGCCGGGTTAGAGAATGAGGGGAGCGCGTCGAAAGACTTACTCCTTGACACCGTAATCGAATACTTCGTGTTGCTTGGTGCCCATTGGGAAGACTCTATCAAAGGTAAAGCCATCTTTCTCTGGTCCAGAAACAGCTTGAGAGTTGCGCATCAGGACTGTTTGGAGGTTGTCGTCGAATGATACGACGATTTCGCCACCCTCCCTCAGTTCGAGAGCATTTGGAGGACGAAATCTGTGGTTTAAACGTGGGTGGTGTACCGGGAGAGTCAATGGACAGACGTACCGACAGACGACCTTGATGTTGGTTGAGGACGCCATGATGGACGATCCGCCGGAGTGTAGGGGTATATCGGACCAGAAGAAAGACGGTCGTTTAAAAGAGTCAAAGCGTGTCGCAGGCAGCGAAAGAACGGCGGCACGTTGTCTAAGCGGTGGCTGAACACAATGCGAGCGAGATATTATATGGACTACAGTAAGAACTATCAGATTTCCATCCAAATCGACCTAATCCTCGTCGCTCCCTGCAGAGGCGGGTGCCAGTGTGGGCCTGCTCGAAGAAGCTGTCGCCCGGCGAGGGATATGTTCCTCTTTCTGGGCAGCGTCAGCAGCATCTATCCATTCCGAGTAGATGTCGATGGGCTCGGTCAGATCTAAGACGCGTGAGGAACGGCAACCAGACATGCGCGAGGGAACCCACGATTGACTTTGCTCTGGTATCGCTGGTCACACACCCTGCAGACGAGCTGTCCGATCCCCTCCTTTCTGTCGACTCGGACGGTGACCGACTTGTCGTGGTGACAGAACAGACAAGTGAACGCGGTGTCTACAACCAATAAAATCAGCCTGACCAACGGCCCGTTGCGAGAACGCACCGAGTGGTTCTCTTCGCTTTGCTGCACTCGCCGCCGCTGGTTTCCTAGATGACTTTTTGCGCTTTCCCATCTTTTGTTGCGAGAGTGAACCTGCGCGCGACACCCTCCTGCCCCGTGCTATATGCACGTGACCTCGACGCGTATCCAGTTGTTTTGATTCAGCGTGTTGCAGACAACCAACACAATGGCTGCTCGTCGGCCTACATCTTCTCGATCCAAACCTCAACTAAACGTGAGGACACGTTCAACGACAGCATTATCGCATCATGTACCAGACGAACGCACCGGACTTGATCATTCAGCAGTTTCGGCCAAGAATGCAAAATCGTGCGACCAAGAGGATAGTGAAACTCACATTCAAGTAGTCGTCCGATGTAGAAGACGCTCAGATCGAGAGATTCAAGAAAACTCGCCCATCATCGTCAGCTCCCACGGCCCCAAAGCCAAGCAAGTCACCATCGAGACTTCCGCACCAGTATCCAGTTTGGGCGTCGTGACATTGCCACCAACGCGGACATATCCTTTCGATCTTGTTTTTGGCCCGGAAGCAGACCAAGCAATGATCTATCACGATGTTGTCAATCCCTTACTCGACGAAGTCCTCACTGGCTATAATTGCACGTTATTCGCTTATGGACAGACCGGCACAGGGAAAACGTACGCCATCTGACATACCAAATTTCCTTGATCCCTCACACCAGGGTAGATACACCATGCAGGGCGATTTAACACCCACGCCAATGGGCAATCCCTCCGCGCAAGCTGGCATGATACCCAGAGTCTTGTTTCGTTTATTCCACCAACTCGAGACTTCAGCAGCAGATTATAGCGTCAAGATATCATACGTCGAATTATACAATGAAGAGCTACGAGACCTTTTGGCAAACGAACTCTCTGCTCCCGCCGGTTCATCCCAGCCCATGGCCAAGGGTAGTCCATCCGATAATCAAAGCGGTCTGAAAATATTCGACGATGCCAGCAAGAAAGGTGTTTTTATTCAGGGTCTAGAAGAGGTACCCGTCAAGGACGCGGCTGATGCACTGGCCCTCCTCACCAAAGGCAGTCATCGTCGCCAAATTGCGGCAACCAAATTCAATGATCATTCCAGTCGTTCTCATTCCGTGTTCTCCATTACGGTACACACCAAAGAGTCTTCGTCAATAGGGGACGACCTGTTAAAAGTCGGGAAACTCAATCTAGTTGATTTGGCTGGGTCAGAAAATATAGGTCGCTCCGGTGCCGAGAATAAGAGGGCAAGAGAGGCTGGTATGATCAATCAGAGTTTGCTCACTCTTGGACGCGTCATCAATGCGCTCGTTGATCGATCGCCCCACGTACCATACAGGGAGTCCAAGCTCACTCGTCTTCTTCAAGACTCGTTGGGCGGCCGCACCAAGACTTGCATCATTGCGACAGTTTCACCCGCAAGATCCAATATGGAGGAGACCCTCTCTACTCTCGACTATGCGATCCGAGCCAAGTCCATCCGCAACAAGCCTGAAGTTAACCAAAGGATGACAAGAAATTCCCTCCTAAAGGAATACGTTGCCGAAATTGAGAGGCTGAAGGCAGATGTTTTGGCAGCTCGGGAGAAAAACGGGATTTTCTTCTCCGAGGAAACTTGGAACCAACTGAGCGCTGAGCAAGAACTGAGACAGACCGAGATGGAAGAAGCAAAGAAGCAGGTAGAGATTGTGGAAAGTCAGCTGAAGAGTGTACGGGAAGAGTTTGAGCAAAGCATAGTGTTGCTGATGAGGAGGGATGGGGAGTTGAAGGTGACAAAAGAAAGGCTGAAAGAGACAAGAGGAGAGCTTGAAGTGAAGGAAGGACAACTCAAATGGGCGAAGAACGCGTTGGAAGAGGAGGTCGTCGTCCGGCAGGTTTATCAAGTCAATGAAACCAAGCTCGACGGGGTTGCTTGTGGATTGAAGCAGGTCACTACCGAAAGCATTGATGACCTCGCCGCTCTGTTTGATAAAATCCGTAAGCTCATTCATTCTTTTCTTGACGCTGAGGTCATTGACAGCCTGGCTTAGAACGCAAAGCAAAAGTTTTGAATTCTAATATCAAGGCTGTATCTTCTCATGGAAAATCGACAGCCAACGATTTAGCTACCATCTCTGCAAAGCTAGACGAGTTTATCAAGACCGCTGGTCATTCAACAGAGAGCCTTCGAACCGAAGCGAAAGCATACTATGCCAAAGAACACGAGATCATGGTTGCCCACTCCGAGCGGATCGATCAGCGATTGCAACATATTCAAGATTCTTTACACGTGATCAACACCAAGGACAACGCATCTGCTGAGGCGATAGGTATCATGCAGGGCACAGTTCGGGATGCTCAGGAGACAATTAAAAGTTCATTCGCTACTTGGTCAGATGGCTTGCGCAGAAGTTCTCAAATCCTATGCAACCAATTGTGCTCCGCGAATCAGAGTAAATTTGCTGTTGTATGTTGGATCTTTAACCGAGCCTTGGGAAAGCTGAACGTTATCCCTAGATTGAGGGCGCTCTCGCAGCAATGGGGTCTCTTGTTGATACCGCTGTTGATGATGCGCTGTTGTTCATCAAGGCGGAAGGCGAGTCTATATCGCAAGCTAAAGCGATCAGCGATGAAATGTTACGAACTGAAATTTCTCGTCTCCAAGCTCAGAATACTCTCCTCTTACAGGCACTTGAAGCCGAGAAAATTAATTCTCAGAAGGCCAAGGAAGAGCTGTTACAGCGCGTTTCTGGTCTTCTTGACGATTTCGTGGCTGCACGAAATCAAGGACTTAATGAAACTCTCGACACCGTTGTAAAAGGGAACTCGAGGGCGGAAGAAGAATTTGGCAAGTTCAGACAGCAACAAGAGCGGTTGATCAATCAGACGAATTCGCGCGGAACCGAAATTTCTGCATCGTTCACGCGCAAAGGAGCGGAGGGTAAGAGGCTGCGTGATGGAGCAATGAAGGTAGCACTTCCGCTTGATATTATTAAATGGGTCTCATTATTTCTTCAGTCTACGAGTGCAGCTCAGAACGTACTCAAGGATGGACTTTCGGCGGTACAAATGTCTATAGCAACGGCAACGACAACATATTCCGGAGAGCTCCAGAGAGACAGCCAGACCTTTCAAACCTCGTTTGCAGGCGGTCTTGATCGGTATAACAGGGCGAAGAGGGCTCGCATCGAGACTACAAATGCAACGGTGACGGACATGCAATGTGATCTGCGAAGTGTTCAACGGGGATTAGCTTCCGGTCTGAGAAACGTGGAAGGATTCACCTCTCGCGTGGCATCAGAGGTGTGTTGTTTTGTTCCTACGCAGAGCAATTCGGAGTGAATCCCACTACCTTTATAGTGCGCAAATTTAACCGACTCAGTAGAAAGGCACTACAAAACAGTCACAGCGGAGTTGAATGGCATTCAACAAACCTCGCGGTTACTCCTTGATCAAGCTACACGGGAGGATGTTCCTACTGGCATGACACCCCGCAAACGAGCTTGGGAATACGTCGATAATTGGGAGCTAACCAAGAACCGCGACGTTATTCTGCGATCCTGGAGAGGAGGTGCGACGAGCGCGAGCTCCACTCCACTTTCCGTTACGCAATCTCTGCCAGAGCTGCAGGCCACGCCATACAATGACGACTGGACGGACAGCGAAGCCGCTCCAGGCGGTGAGGGGGATCTTACGGTGACTATTTCGCCCGCTTTGCAAAACGAGGAACCACGGCCGCCAACACCGCCAGTTGTTTCGTTGTCGTCGTCCACGTCGTCTTCAGCAACACTGCCCGTCTCGCAGCAATTACCACTGATACCTTCTTCGGTTGTGGTGATAAAGAAAGCGGCGGGGGCAAAGCCGACGACAATGGCACTGGTGGATCGCCCGACAAATATTCTAGGTCCCAGGGGGTCGCGGAGGATCAGATGAGGGCAGCCGGGTCTATTTAACGATAATTATTGTGCTTAGCTATGTAACCTTGAGGCTGGATTACCTAATATATACGTACTGTACGGCGGGCGCAGCGAGCATTTCTGAAGTTACACAAACCAGCGATGGCAGCAGGACTGAAAAGTGCGTTCCATGGCTTTTGGAGCTCTTATTGGAACTGACCGGATGCAACAACAAAGCCGTCATTCTCTTGTCCTTTGTCCTCGCCGTTGGGTTCTTGCTTATCATCCTTTCATGCGCACTTTGGATGAACTGGCTGCCTCTCTTGGTCGGTGAGTCGGGCGAATCAGCTATGAGGAGGCTCGTGAATCATGTTACCATCCTGACAGCTCTCACATTCGTCCTGGCACCGCTTCCTAACGCACTGTTTGCACACTGCAGCATGGATGAGTTCTCGTCGTATGAAGCTAGTTCTGGCCCCGTTGACCTTGGACGATTCATCTCTTCCATAATTGTTGTTTCTGGATTTGCTCTCCCTGTCGTGCTGACACACTCGGAAGTCATAAGGCCGGGCGCTTGTGTCATGTCGATAATTGGCGGCGGGTGCGTTCTACTCCCTGTTCATAGCACCCGGGTAGCGAATGACATTGCTCTCTTTCAGACTAGTATATGCCACAATCATGATTTACTCTGCAGCCTTTAGACAAGACGATTCCGAGTTTGATTGATTGAAAGACGTCCGCATTATAATCCCTACCTACCACTGCAAATATGTGATTACACGCTGAACGAATGTCGACTTTTATATACATTCAAATATCACCAAGGCAGGCAAATGAAGCAAAAGGAACGAATAAAACATGACATGATACAGACACAAGACAAGCCCTGACGCATGGCTTACCCAGGGTGCGCAGCTTCCGCATCAGACTTTCCCAGTCGGGTTGTGATTAGGTTCACCATCCCGAGTAGTAACTTGATCTTTGGTGAAATAGTGTTGATTGTACGCTTGTGGCTCTCTTCGACCTTGTCGAAGACATCTTGTTGTATGCTGATCAGTGTTGTGCAAAACTTCTCCCTGAAGAGACCGTCGAGCTGACTGTCGAGCGCTTCGATGATGTATTCTGCAGAAGGAAGATCACCTGCCGTTTGGCCAGCGGGTGCTTGTGAGATGTAGGCTTGCAATGCTGCTGCTATGGCTTCAATTTCCTTGTCACGACGTACCAGCGCATCTTGGGATTTGGCATGACTGAGAACGTTCTGTAAAAAAATAGAAGAGAAAAAACAATTACTTCGCATACGTCGAAGAGGTTTAACCAAACCTGGGTAAGCTTGCTTTTGAACTCGTGGTTCTCTGCTTCCAGTGCTTTACACCTTGCCTCGAGATTGTTCACTTTTGTGATTAGCTCCGCGACTTCCACTGCCAGCGCCCCAATTTCTTCACCCGTTACTGCAACTGCACGTGCAAGCTCCCTGTTCTTCATATCGACAACAGCTTCGATCTCAGCTTGAGTTGCCTCTAGCGGATCACTTATGGGTGGATAAAGCGCGTCTTCCTCCTCCAACCGAGCCTCTATATGGAGTTCGATCTCATCTGAAACAATTTTGTCACGTTGGATAATGTCGTTGTCGAGATCGATCAGATGATGTTCAAGCTTGGTGAGCTTGTCGCGAAATAGTTCCAGCTCCCTCTCTGTGTCTTCCGTTTTATCGTCCGCGTCCCCACTGACAGATTGCACTGGAGTATCCACTTTCCCCTCCATTTTTCTTCGTTTGGAAGGCCGCTCCGAATCCTGAGTCCAGTCGGGCACATTCGTTTTAAGGAGCGCCGCGCAGCTGTTCTTTACATCGTCCAACAAGCTTCGCATCTCCAAAACGTGCTTCTTCGTATCGCCGAGAGTCTTTTCGAGCTCTGAAACCTGCGGAGTCCTCAATATGGGCCAAAACGCGCTCCCGACCAGTTTTTGGATAATTTCGTTGATCTCTTTGCGCTTCCGATCCATTTGGAGCTCAAGTGCTGTCTTGCGCACGTCGACGTTAGCACGCACAGCTTCGGGTATGTTGTGCATGTGGGAAGAGCCAGAAAGTGATTGGATTTGAGCCAGGTCAGACTCGAGTTTCGCGTAGTCACGACGCGATGCAATCGAGGTGAACATGAGGCTGGACCGGCATTTGAGTGTCAGTGAACTAAAACAGGCGTAGTGTATGCATACTCGATCCGTTCGTGCCATGCTGTCCTCTGTTCATCCATGGACAACTCTTTCAGTGGTCCAGATGCTGAGCTGGTTGGGTGCTGATTGGAAACAAAGGAAGGGAGGTCGGGTATGGCGGGGGGTTGAGGCGGGGGGGGTGGCGGCTGCATCTGGGGTGGTTCACGAGGTTCCGGGGGTAAAGTCGGCAGGTGTTGATCAGTTGGGGTGACAGGACGACTTTTGACAAGTGGAGTATGACTGCGCGAATCAGCTTGTTCCCGCTCCTTTCCTTTGTCCTTGGAATGGGAACGACGCGACGACGAAGGGGCGTGATCTTGACGTGTGAGAGAGAGGTCGTCCTTTGTGCGATACTTATCGTCCCCTTTCAGCGTTTCTAGCTGGTCAGGGGATACGGAGAGGGCAGGGGACCTCGCTCTCTTGGTGGTTCCAACACCGTCTACGCCACTGTCGAGGGTTGACCTGCGGGAAGGCGGACCACGAGTGGTTGTGCTATCCTTTCGATGGGGAGGGGAGTCGGAATGAAACGATGGATTCGTTTTCCACTCCCTTCCTCTGTCTCTCTCCCACTTTTCCCAATCCCGATCACGACGATCAGAAGATGCAAGTATGTAAAAGAATTCGGAGTCAGAGTCGACCACTGCATCGTGTCTCGGTGGAAGCGAGGGATGTGCGGTTTCCCAATCATGTTCGTGTGGATGAGCAAAGTGGCAGACACTGTCGTGTCTAAAACATCCCTTCGTACCATCCCTTAGACGCCTTGGCCTGCCATTGTCGTCAAATAGCTAGTCAATGATTAGCTTAACCAATTGGCTGCTGTGACGAAAGACAAACGTTACAGCGCCGTTCTTTCACCATGACAATGTAGCGATACAAGTTTTCTTTCGGTCTGAGTTACTCTTGGCGTGGTATTATACAAATGAAGACTGGTACTAGATTTACGAACGCAACTTCTTGTTAAAAACGATAACTATGGATTAGCAACTAGCAGCAGTGTGGTCTTCCTCCACCGGAGCAGTGAGCCCCAGTTCTTGCGAGTCAAGCCATCGCGAAACCCCTGCAACCATGTTCATCGCAGGTTGAATTCTGCCCCACAGCACTTGAATTGCTTCTTCTTGGTGGCGGTCGGAAGCCTTGATGACAACCTGCTGGAGTGAATCGATGGTCGGTTTGACTTCTTGTTCATAGAACTTTTCCAGAACTGTCTCCAGTACCGGTCGAAGGCTGTCCATCAATTTACTTCTTTGCAAATCATAACCAATAGGCGACATGGTTGGTTCTGCCATGGCTGAACCTGCGAGCTGAGACGCGACTAGTTGCTCGAACTGTCCTCGAATATTCTCCAATTGGCTGTCCATCCGCTGTTCGGTTACCTCCCTTTCCGCGGCCATGTCTTGAATCTGCTGGTGAAGATGTTTATTATTGTCTCTGAGTAATGGATGACACCGCTATTCACCTTTCGGTATGCCTCTTTGTTCCTAGAAACATCATTCTCAAGTTCGCTGACACGTTTGGTCATCGCATCTACCCGCAAGAGCAGAACACGGATGTCCTCAACGGTATGAGGTACCATTGTTTCCATATCACCAACCCGTTGTGCTCTACTCTCCATATCCTCGAGGGCACCGGACGGGATGACGATCTCTAGGCGTGGCTGTGTGGCAATACGGTCAATCTTCTTCTGATGTGCCACTCGCAAAGCCTGGATCTTCGCAGTTAAAAGTGTATCGATTTGGGAACGGATATCGCGTTGGCCGCGGAGTGTCAGTTCTGTCTGTGCCTCCTCAAAACGTTTCTCGAGAGCTTGAACTTGACTTCGCAATGTGTCTATGGATATAACGTCACTTCCTGAAGGGCGTTTCTGGATGCCGGGAGGCTGCTCATCCCTGTCTTTCAGGACATGCGCGACGAGAACGGCGCGCGCCTCATCAACGAAAGCCTTCGACTCTGAGATAAACTTCTTCGCTTCCTCGCTTACGTTGTAGCGTTGCCCCAAGTCAAGATTGGATGAAACTTTGTCATGGAGCTCCACGAGCGTTGTGATGGCACCGGATAGCTTCTCTCTCTGTAAGCTGACTTCTTTGTCGCATTCGGTACGTTGCCCATCAAGTTTCTTCCGCCCCGCCTCGCCTATGCGTGCATAACACGCAGACTTTTGGGTGCGAAACCAACGGTCTCGTTTAGCTTCAGCTTCAGACAGTAAGTATCGCGTCCGAACAGCACGCTCCCATGTCCTTATCGACGTAATGCGTTAGAGAACGTATTTGCGGGGAAGACTAGACATACTTGATATACTCCTTAAAGACCTCTAATTTGTCGTCAAACGCGACACCACGCTTGCGTTTGACACGGGTCGAATCGGTTGGCGTTGACGCCGAAACAGGAGTTATTGCAGTCACAGGAGTCGATGTACTAGCAAGGTTGAAACTACGAGTTTCTCCCCACTTGCTGGGGCCAAGGGGTTCATCATTTGTCCCCGAGAGTTTGATTTTCTTGCTATCATTGTCCGGGATGCGAATACGTGGCGGAGCAATGACAACCTTGCTTTTCCCCTTTTCCTGGCCAGATCGTTCCTTGGCATGGTTATCTACGACCATTGGTTCGGAATTCCCCCAAGAATTGCTTGCGTTATTGTTGTTACTCGAACCCCAACCCCACCTGTCGTCCTGTCCGGGGTTCTTGTCACTGTTCATGTTGTCCCCCCATCCCGGCACTCCCCATTCGTTGTTGCCAGTGCTTCCAGACATTGTGGAACTTGATGCTCCCCACCCATCGTTTCCGGTACTTCCCCATCCACCTCCCCACCCATCATTTTCGCGGCTATTTGTACCTCCACTCGAGGCGGGAATAGCATTAGCTTGGCTGCTGTCGTTCGCAGATAGAGAGGCATCCCAAGGTTTGGTGATGGACAGGCTTCTTGGCTGTGTGGACTCCAGAGTACGGTTCATAATCTCCCCTGTGTCCCATCCGCCACCCCATCCGCCACCAGTGTCCCATCCGCCCCCCGAGTCAGTAGTACTAGTAATAGCATTTTCGCCCGTTTCCCAAACAGGGGGAATGGCAACACTGCGCTTGCCCTGTCCAAACCCAACGGTTGGCGTGGGCATGGATCAGTATTTAGTGGATTAGAATGCAAGAAGCGCACTGCACCGAATCGCCACTCTTGTCTCCTGCCTTGAACGTAGAAGGTCGGGCATTGGTCCAGGAGGGTTCATTGGGATGAATAAAGGCACATCCTGTGCCCTTTCTGTGACAACCCCCCCTTATTGGTTCGCCACTTTCCGTGTAAAACTATGAGGACGAGCTCAGGACTTGAGCGTGAACAAGTATCGTAGTAGCGTAACGTACCCTGCACTTGACGAAAGGCATGCGGTCTACGCTTAGCTGCCGGGTAGGACCTGATATCCGCGCTCTTGGGATGGACGGGAAAAAGCGACGAGTCTAGTGGCACGACACGTAGCATGTATTATTACAAGCATGTCATTTTTCTCCGACATAGTAACCAGTCATTCGCCACTCGCTAGCTGGCCTACAATACATCTAGGACAGATATACCTCGGTCGTCGTCAAACCATTCCAACCCACAAACGCAACTCTCATTATGTCCGTGAGAAGAGTCGTATCGCATCGCGTCGTAGCAAAAGATTTACAAGGACGTTAGTCGAGGGCCCGAGGCAAACCTAGGTAAAAAAGATGGAAAAGAGATAATAAAGATGGAGCAAATGCTCGAGGCGGAGAAGCTAGCTAAGACAAGAGGAGCGGAACAAGAAACGGAAGACTTCCAACAGTAAAACTAGCGCTCTACCAAAGCCATCCACTCCGCGGTGGAGGAGACCTCCTTACCGGCTTCACACTCCTTCGCACAGGAACGGGAGTATCGTCTTCTTCATATTCCTCGACCTCGTATTCCTCAATCTCTTCCATCTTCAAAGGCTCCTTAACGATTTCCTCTTCGAAAGTAATCGCAGTTGTACGAGGAATAGCAGTTGAAAAAGACGATGAAACAGCCTCAGGAATGGGAAATGCTGCACGACGAGTATTGGCTGGTGGTGGAACGGTGACAGTTAGCGGAGGAAGAGTTTCATATTGGATAATAGTTTTAGTTTCAGTTTCAGCGACAACAATAGGCGGGAGTTCCTGTGGAAGCAAAAGGAAAAACAGTCAGCGAAATATTCTATTCATCGTGTGAAGGGGGACCAGCTGGCAAGCGTGCAAGGAATAAATTGAAATCAAGGAAAAAGGAGCGATCATGTGATCGACCGTAGATCGCACTTTGATTGGTGGACTAGCACGCCGCCACCAACTGATCTCCCCCCACCCCGAAAGACAAGGGGGACAGAAAATGAAGACCGTTGTCCCCCAAGCCCGGATGAAGGAGGGGAGACGAACTCTATACAGTATTGAATGAATGGGTGTTCTTGTTGTTCCGCTCGAACAGAGCAGAATAGAACAGAGAACCCTCCTTCATCTCAAAGCTCGGGACGGCGCGGAACGAGCGGCGGTACCTTCACTTTGCGTTTCGGTCCTGGCTGTTCATAAAAGACCTCTTCTTCAACTGCAGCATTATCACTGTTGATCAAACTTTTGCAACCATATGAACATGTGATCTGCACATTTTTGCAATGGATGAAAACGTACACGAGTTGTTCCATAATCCAGGCTTCCCGCCTAGAGGCGTCATGCTCCCTTTTGTTGACGCTTTCTTCCCTGCGAGTAATCTCTCGCTCGCGCTCAGCCACTCTGAGCTCACGGTCTAGAATCTCCTCTGCACGAGCACTCGCTTCCTTCCACCAACCAGGAGGGGCAAGCTCCTGTTCTTTGACAACTTCTTTGATGATAGTTTGTGCAGGAGGGATGTCAATAAAGGTCTGAGTGGGGCAAACCGGACAAGACATTGGAGACTGAGAAGGGAGAACCCCACCGGGCGCGCCGACAAGCAATTCAGCTTCACGACGAGCCACCTCAGCTTCACGCATGGCAACGTCACGCTCACGAGTTACCAGCACTTGCGAACGCTTTGGGTTCAGATAACCCCAAATCCCGGTTGCAGCGGGGTCGTCTTTTCCTGGGGGCGGATTAGAGTTCTGAGAAGCGGGAAGAGATAACATGACAGCAAGGACGGCAAGGACGAGGGAGAGGACGAGCAAAAGTGTCGTTGAGGAAATGGTGCGGTGGTGATGGTGTCGCTCGGAACGGTGACGGTGCTCGCGTTCACGTTCACGATCGCGGTCATGGTGGGAGGAGGAAGGAACTGCCATCTTTGCAGGGGAATTCCTGACGCTGACCGAGTGCGACGGCGACAAGGAAGCAGAGGGGACTCGTGCACGCGACGTGGTGGTAAAAGTAAAGGTAGTTACAAGAGGGTATTTGTTAGATGTCGTCTATGTCAGACGGAGGGGGAGATGGAGGGGAGAAGAAGAGAGGCAAGTTCGTTTAAAATGAAGTAGCACAAGAAAGAAAAGGGAGGTCGAAAAATGCGAACTCCAATTGTTCACCTTTTCCTTTTATGGAAGACTTTATTTGTATACAAACCGTAACCAAATAAAATCATGTGACCGCGTTTCGTCCGATAGCGACACGTGATTCGCTTCTTGAATGTCTCCATTGTCATCATGTCTCAGGTTTCTTGACGAGGTCGGTCGTCCAAAGTGGTCCACGTTCTCATCTGATCGTACGTGCAGACATCAAAGATTGTGACAACCATTACAGGCTTGGTCTGTCTCTACACACGTTCAGCAGGTATAATCTACTTTGCGGCAGGTGCGCTTGTATGTGCTCTGGCAGCCAAGTTGGTCAAGAATACGATCAGACAGCCGAGACCTGTGCACAGGCGAAAGACATCATATGGGTACGCCCTGTCAGGCTGTGTTGTCGCCAATAATCATTTCCCGAATCGTCCAGGATGCCAAGTACCCATGCCTCTGCATGCACATATTTCGCTGTCTCAGTGCTGTTGGGCAGCTTATATCTGCCATTACACCCCAGCCTCCATTCGTTCGCTGTATTCGTGCCGTGGGTAGTTGTTCCGTGGGCAGGCATGATCAGCCTATCCAGAATGTGGCTCGGTTATCACACTTGGCCACAAGTCGTAGGAGGTGTTGGTTTTGGCGTCTGCTGTGCGGCCGTGTGGTTCAAGATATGGATAGAGGACATCGGGAGAGTAGCGACACTTGGACGAGAGGTGGAGGCAGACGTGACATCACGCTATTTGTGACATGCCTTGCTTGTACTAGTCACGTTTGGACAACTCTTTCACCTGTCAGCATGAGTCTGCGTCGCTTCGCCCAAGTCAATGCAGCGAATGTACCAGGCTCACCCCACTCGCCCTCGCCTCGCCTCTCAAGCGGCGCACAGACCCCATCGACACCCCGCACCCGCGTTTCTTACCTTGATTCACCCTCCTCCACCCCGTCCATATCCTCCTCCATCCCGTTTGATTGGGAAGCGGCGCGTTCACGACGTCCACCACCTTATGCCACGCCTCTCAGTGCGAGGCGCAAGGCCCGCATGAGCACCGGGAATACAGCTACTTCGCCTCGAAAAGCTATCATTCGGAAGAAAGGATTTTTTGAACGGTTGGGTTCTGTTATTCCTGTTACATAGTCTAGACGCTGACAAGATGCCTTAGTATATCGGGAATACCCTCTCGAATCATGTTTGAAATCTCGCTCTTCCCCCACAATGTGCCCCTGCCAGCACCCAGGACGAGCGCGTGGCTCATTGGTGCATTGATGCACATTGTGCACTTTTCTGTCCGTGTTTCGCAGGTTCGCGCAACTTTGGACTCGGACCTGGGGTGGGAGGACCTCTACTGGGAACGTAGTCAGCAGAGCTGGTTTGATTGGGTGAGTGACATCCATGCTCGGCAAGTCGTCTGTTCACGTGTCCACGTGCAGACCGTGCCGACGACGTGCGCGTTGTTGATTGCATCGACATTGAACGCGTTGCATCTTTTTTCGCGGACACGCACGTACCAGCTTCATCGGCGGACTCGGGCCGATCCGGTGAACTCTGCACATGCGACGTTTGTGCCATCACCTCGGCGGGACACGGCGGTGCAATCGGACGGGCCTGGGCAAAAATCTACGTTTGCGGGTCGGATTGGAGGATTGATGGTGTATATGTTGTTTGTTGTGTGGCGCGTCGTTGTCTCCGCCGTGGGCTTTCTGCTCGGGCTGTCTCGGGCAAGTCCGTCGACATCGTCACCACCGCAGGGCGCGCCTGTGGAGACGATGCAGCAACTGGAAATGTGGGTTCCTGGCGAGCTTGAACGGACGCTGCTTGGGGTGTACTCGCCCGTACACGCGCTGCTGTGGATTTGCACGGGTAGCACCAACTGGATGCTGATGTGTGTGGTGATGTGTGCGGTGGGTGTGCAGACAGGCACGCTGATCGAGGCATACGAGGGGTTGGTGAGAGACAAGGGTATTCTGGCTGCAGAGGTGATGCACGAGTACAACGAAGGGGTATGTCTACGTGCACTACCGAGATTGAGTGATACTGACGCTGCTCCTCGCTACCAGTTTGTGAACCCGAGGATGAATCCTGTTCGGCGGGATGTGGCGGTGATGACCCATGAATCGGAAATGGTGCTGCTCATGTAGATTAGTCACGTGATGATGCTTATGGATGATAAGACACAAGACATGTTTTTTTTTTGTGGTTTACCCTCTTCCGATGGCCCCCTTCAGCCTTCAGGGCCTCAACGTCGTCCAGCCCGTCCGCGACAACCACGACATTCCTTCGCCCGACTTTTCTGCACATCTCGACCTCTGGACCAATCTCGCCTTCGCGTCCGATGAACCCTTGGCATCTTCCCAAAACCTGAAGCGTAAGCTCGTTGACGACGACGACGACGACGACGACTCCTCTCCACCTCTTGGCCTTCCCAGCCAGGATAGCCATGAAAATGCAGTCTTGCCCCCCACTGCACCCTCTGCCCCTCTCGAGATCAACGCTCTCCTCTCTGGGTTCGGCATCGATCCCCTCTTGATGCCCGCACCCCAACCTGGGCCCTTACAGCAGAATACCCCACAACAGGTTCACCCCGTCCCCTCCCTTGCCCACTTACTCGCCCTCCATGCGGCTTACTCAACTTCCTACGCTGCTCCTCCACCTCCAGCGACCTCCACAGCCTCCTCTTCATCAGTCCCATCCCCCGCCAATCCCCTGCCAAAGCGCACACGCACACATAAATCGTCGCTTTCGATGGACAGTCCATCCTCCTCTACTTCTCAGTCTCCCGAGGAGCCGTCTCAGTCCGATCCTAATGCCGTCGTATTGTCTCCTGCTGAAGACAAGCGCCGCCGTAATACTGCAGCAAGTGCTCGCTTCCGTCTCAAGAAAAAGGAGCGTGAGGCTGCTCTCGAACGACGTGCTAAAGAACTCGAAGAGCGTGTGATCGAGCTCGAACGAGAGTGTGAGGCTCTCCGCCGCGAGAACGGTTGGTTGAAAGGTCTCGTGGTTGGCGTCACCGGTGCCGGTGCTGCTCAGCACCCACAAACATCTACGAAATAAGCAAAATGCGTTCTTCAACGAGGTATGTTCTCCAGAATGCTCGCTCGCAACTCCATGCCATCCATTGATTATTCTCCGTCTTCTAGCCATGCCCTTCTGCGACCAGTGTCGTAGTGTACATGTTAGTGTTTTTTTCTCACTACGAAACCGGTGTCTGATTCTGTGGAAACTTGAAGCGCCTGTATCTTTAATATTTAAATATCGACCTGGTGTCCTCACGTCACCCGGATCGGTATCCGGTATTCAGAGTAGTTGGATGGGGCTTGTTTCATTAATGTACACAATCGGGACAATCAAGCTACGGCTGCGGTCTTGATGTCCGCATTAGCTAAACTTGCGGGATGGCATCGGTCTCGTAGAATTTGATCAGGTCGCGAACATCATCTCGACTTCCCAGGAATACTGGGCATCGCTCGTGGATGCTTTTTGGAACGAGATCGAGAATACGCTTCGTTCCGGTAGTCGCAACACCCCCTGCCTGATCACACACAGTCACTGACACGTCCGTGGACAGCCCCATCACTCACCTGTTCTGTCAGGAACGCCATCGGGAAGGCTTCATACAACATGCGAAGCTTGCCCGACTTGCTTTTCTTGTCGTCAGGGTAACCGAAAATGCCTCCATAAAGGAGTGTCCGGTGCACATCTGCGACCATGGAACCGATGTACCGGGCCGAATAAGGAGACCCGGTCTTCGGATACTTGATCGAGTTTAAATACGCGTGGACCGGGGGATGGAAATACATCGAGTTGCCCTCATTGAACGAGTAGATCTTGCCTCGTGGTGGTATTTTTATCTGGATGATATGGTCTGACTGGCAATTCGTGTGAAGGCGAAGAACGCACATCGGGGTGAGTCAAGATGAACTCTCCCAGGGCCGCATCGAGGGTGTATCCGTTGACACCTGACCCTGTAGAGAGGACAAGGTTGGCAGAAGAACCATACCTATCGCTTTTTAGTAATCCGTCTTTGGCATCATTGGTTCTCCCTACATAGTGTACCCTGCGGCAACCATCTCGCTGCCAGGCCTAAGCACGTCCTCTATCGCAGCCGACGATCCTGGTCGCTACGGCGCATTTTGTTCATCGGTTGCGGATGGAAGGGCTGGATGGAACCCACCACTGCGTAGATCCCAAAGATGGTCCCGATATTGACGCCGGCATCGATGTTGCTGCTACCGTCGAGGGGATCGAAAACGACACAATACTTTCCCCTGTAACGTTCCTCGATGATGATTGCGTCTTCGAGTTCTTCGGACACAAGCACGGCGGTCCTTCCAGATGCCCTGAGGGCATTGACCATGATGTCATTGGACAGGACATCCAGCTTCTTCTGTTCTTCGCCCTGTACATTGGTTTCTCCTGCGAGCCCGACGCTGGGACAAACGCGTGAGGCGGAGGAGATGGTTGGCACGGTGGACATACAGATTGATGAGGCGCGCTCTGCGGACGTTGGTGGCGATGAATTTGGACGTTACTTGGATGGCGGTGAGGAGCAAAGTGAGATCGCCTGTCGCGGCAGGGCCCAGTCGCATCTGATCGTGGAGGACGTGGCTCGGAGGGGATCAGGTGAGTATCTCTTGAGGTGGTGAGTGCATACCGGGTCAAGGTGATGAGGTCGGTGTTGGGTGGCTCTTCGGTGATGGACATTATGAATACGGAGCGAAACTGGCAGACGACGACCGTAGTAGTTTTATTTTATATCAGCTGTGGTGCGGATGAAAACGGGTTGGTACTTTCATTCGAAAAATCGCAGGGACTGGTCTCTCCTCTCGTTCTCTCACGATTTCGGAACATGTCGCAATGTCGCAACTTCCGTCGTCGTCAGTGTAGATTATAACAATTCATACGCTCATCGCTTTCGCTTCGTACCGACAACCGCAGCTGGGTCTTTACCCTTCCGTGTCCGTAGCGGCATAGGGAACGTGTCACTGTCCTCGTCTTCTTCATCACCGCCGTCATCCCTGATCCCGCTCGTGTGCGCCATCACCCCCTCATCGTTCCCAGAACCGCCACCCCATCCCTCCCCGTCCTCTTCCTCATTCTCTTCCTCCTCCACATCCCCCTCTCCATCTAGCACCCGTGAAGATGCTTGCGCAATGGCAGCAGCAATCTCTGCACTTATGCTCGCCACTCGGCTCTCAAGCGGCTCATCCGGTCCCCTGCACTCCGTCGATCGAGGTGCGATGTGGCTTGCTGTCTGCGAGAAAAGTGCCGATATCGTTCGCACCGACTCTTCCAACGCGAGATCGACCGTTTCGTCAGACACTTTCTGTTTCTTCGCCTTGAAACTGTACTTTCTAAATTGCGGGTCAGGATCGATGACAGAAAACCGTCGTTGATCGCGAATACCCACATCGTAGGATCCGGCTCCCATGTCGGATCGTGCGTTCGCATGTGCTGCGTGAGCGTCGTTCGCCGCGTAAACGTCTTTTCACATGTCGGATCTTCGCACTTATAGGGGCGCTTCCCTGTATGCGTGCGCCGGTGTCTTGCGAGGCTGCTCGAGTCGCCAAATGTTTTACCGCAGCCTGGATACTCGCAGGAGTGAGGTTTTTCGCCCGTATGTACTCTTTGATGGACATGAAGAGCGGATCTCTGAAAATGGCATTAGAAGCGCTCTGATAGCATTCAAAGCAAACAAGCCTGAATGAACGTCTTTCCGCATCCTGCATGTCCACACACAAACGGTCTTTCACCTGTGTGTATGCGCATATGCCGGGCGAGGTCACTTCGCCGCGTAAAAGACTTGCGACACTGTGGGTCCTGACATGTGTGTGCACTAGGTGTCTTGTCCTTGTCCTTTTCACTATCTCCATCCCTTTCCTTGTCTTTTCTCTTCTGTTTCTTGGATTCCGTGACCCCTTTGCGCGTAGGTGATGATGTAGATGCAACAGGCTGCGCAACCAGACGAACTGGACTGGATGGTGACTTGGTACGGCGAGCAGGTGAATGGAGGGGGGTATGGTCACCGCGTGAACGAGAAATTGGAGAGGTCGCATCTGCGGATGAAGGAAGATGCTGGCGATCCGGGTCGGCTTCAGCGTCAAAATGGGAAGAGAGATGATTCAGGATGTCACTAATATCATTGAATTCTCCTGGAACGCCAGAGTGAGGGTCCGATAAAGAACTTTTCGTGCGAGAGCAATGTGCGGATGAACGTCTATCGCTTTCCGTATCTTTATCGGCCTCGTTTTTGCCATGGCCTCCAGACGACCCCTCGAGATATGACAAATCCAAGTCTTCGCTTGATGTTTGTCGAGTTCCATCTGCGGGATAATTGTCGATGTCACCTGTGGTAAGCGAATGAAACGCAGGGGTGGTGCGTGTCGTAGATTGCACTCCCTCTCCGCTGATACCGCCTCCTTTGGGAGATTCCATGCGGCGTCCGTTAGAAACTGCATGTGCATGCGCGGCTTGCAGCATTGCAGCAATTCCACTGAAATTAATCCCGAGTTCGGTAATGGTTGACTCATCGGTGTTGATCCCTGGGGGGCCTCGCATATTGCTATTGCATTGTTCGTTGGAGTCGTTTCCTGAGAGAGCGTGTTCCTGTCGCTGCTGTGTGGCAGCACTAAGCAAGGCGGCAGAGGCGGCAGAGGCGTTCTGGTGGAGCAAGGTAGCAATCTCGCGTTCCAGCATCTCGACGGAGAAGTTCTCGGGAACAGGTGGCGGTCCGAGAGAGAGAGGGATGTCTGTAGGAGAGGAAGGGTGGTGATGTGGAGAACCTGGGAAGGAGGAGACATGTGGGTGACCGATAGCGTCCTTTTCGTGAATGAGCTCGTCTTCTGAGCCAAGGGGGTCATCGTGAACGACGTCTGAGAGGTCAAGCACAGGCTCGTGCTCGTCGTGGTCCATTTCTGCTCGAGTACAGGCCAGAGGGAGACTCACCGGGATGCGTGCACGTCGTATGGGACGACGAGGGGGGACCGGTCGTTTACCTCATTCCTCAAGTCACGTGATGTATGTGGACCGGGATGAGCTTGTGCTGTGCGGTCACAACCACTTGAAGACGCTTGTGATGGCACCTCCAAGGGTACCACAAACACGACGCTATCACTGGTATGCGGTCCTCCTCTTCATCATAGGAACTTTGTTTCCACCGCTCGGTATTTCCTTCTTCTTCATCTCATCCAGGACAACTCACATCAACGACCTGTGACAGCCGTCGCAGCAAGATTCGGCATCGGAAAGGACTTTTGGCTTAACCTACTCCTCACAATCGCTGGTTATATCCCAGGTCGGTCTCTCGCACCACCATCGGTTCCCAGTCCTCATCTCTCACAAAAGGTCATGTACACAATTTCTACATACAGGTACGCTCACACCACAACCCACCCAACCCTCTTCACTCATTCCAAACAACAGAACGTGCGAAACAACAAGACAAATCAAAGGACTCCCAAGTGGGCACTGCGTTACGGCCTTGTTAGTGGTGCCACAATTAGACGCCATGAACAGCGTTCGCAGTGGGCCGGCAAATACAATGATCGCAACCACGATTCCGGGTACGATCAACAGCCTTTGGAAGACGGTCAAGTTGGGCCCTCTCCCAGCGTCACCCACGACTCTGCTGACAATCAGCCGAGCAACGGTGATGGGCTGTGGCGAGCCGACGATGAATCATACTACAGTGCTGAGCGTGAGAGGTCCCATGCATCAGGATCGGACGGACGGTGGCGTTACACCCCCGATTTCAACGACTCCCTTCCCGGAGCCGGTGAAGCACCTACTAAGAAAAAGAAGAAGAAAGACAGGTGGGCTAGGACGGAGGATGCCTACGCCGCTTCGGAACAGAAGAAGAAGAAGAAGAAAAAGCACAAGCATCGATCAACGGTTGGAGACGGTGTAGACATGGACCCGACGCATTCTCATCACGCCGAATCCATTGTCGAGCCAGAGCTGCCTGAGGAAGCTACTGGGGCCAGCTATGGGGCACCTTTACAAAGAGACGTTCAGGCGGGGACAGAAAACGGACACGCCAAGCTATCTCAAGAGGATGAATTCCGCCATGAGTTCTGACATGCTTTTATTCTGGACAAGATAATTTACTCTTACAGTACCCTTTCTTATTGTTTGTTCTCTGCCAGCCATTTGGATACACCAATCACTTGGAATACCATTTCTGTACTCTAGCGAGGCAGTGCCCATAAGCATTGATTGATTGTCTCTAAGCTTTCGACTGCAAGCTTCAAGGCGAGATGTCACCGTGAGTCGCGTAGTACGGCCGTTGAGACTCCCGATGTTTCGATTTCAGGTGCTTTGCAGGCTAACGAACACCCACTGCGCTCGCAGAGTGTCAAGGACGTGCCAGCGTATACGTATGGAGGCTACCACCGCTACTTGACCATCTCACTTTTCAAGAGCCGCCCTAGTGCGCTAGTAGCATCAATCTGGCCTTAAGGTTTCCACCATCCGTTCATCAGCGCTGTATCATCGTGTAGTTGCCAACCATTCATTTCATAGTACG
>JBBPKO010000001.1:224797-280268 GCA_038089295.1 Xerocomus amazonicus
GTCCATCAGTCGCTTGTTATCGGTCGGGGTCCATTAATCTTACTTCATCCATAGGAATAACTTGACGATACCCTCCACCAGCAGCACCGCCCTTGATACCAAAGGTAGGTCCTTGACTTGGTTGACGGACACAAGCAAAGGTCGGGCGACCCAGGTGTGCACCCAAAGCCTGGGCGAGACCGATTGTTGTGGTTGACTTACCCTCGCCGAGTGGTGTGGGAGTGATCCTATTGCGCTTCAGCCTTTATGAGATGAAAAAAAAAAAAAAACACACCCAGAGATGACAATGTACTTGCCGTCTTTCCGATGTGCCAAGCGATTCAAGACACTGAGCTCAACCTTGGCCTTGTATTTCCCGTAGCTTTCCAGCTCATCAGGGAGCAAACCAATCTCACGAGCAAGCTCAACAATTGGTTTCGGTGTATGCGCCATAGCGATCTCAATGTCACTTGGAACTTTGGTCCTGACATCAAGTGGAAGTGGGGTAATCTTACGAGAACGCGCCTGCTCTAAGCCACGGATTGCAGCTGTCAAGACATTCTCCATCAACAGGGCAACAGTCATCGGACCAACTCCTCCCGGAACAGGGGTGATGTGGGAAGCCTGGAGTGCTGCCTGGGAATATTCCACATCACCAACAAGACGTTCACCAGACTTCTTGGTCGCATCTAGAAAACTCGTGAATAGGATTTCCAAGATCTGTGAGATGAAGATACCTGGAATAGAATTGATTCCGACATCAATGACAACAGCACCAGGTTTGATCCATGATCCTCTGACGAACTCGGGTTGTCCGATGGCAACGACAAGAATATCAGCTTGTTGTATCTGAGAAGGTGATGGGTTAACAAGTTCACACAGATGGGAAAGGGAGCATTCACCAGCTGTTCGAGATTCTTGGTGCGGCTGTGACATTGCGTGACCGTCGCGTCCTTCTTCCTCAAGAGGGCAACGACAGGGTTTCCGACAATGTCACTTCGCCCAAGCACAACGGCATTGGCACCAGAAATGGAGATGCCGGTCGACTCGAGAAGACGGATGACCGCTGCGGGAGTGCAAGGAACGAAGAGAGGAGACGACGCGCGAGAAGAGAGGTGACCGATGTTGTATGCGTGGAATCTGATGAAGATAAGCGTGTGCCTTGCACTGATGATGAAAGGCGTGATACCCATCAACATCTTTTTCAGGAGAGATGGATTCGGTAACTGTACGGACACCATCAGGATCAACGTGGGGACCAAGAGGAAGCTGGACCAGAATTCCGTTGATTGAATCGTCATTGTTCAGTCGTTTCACAACAGTGACAACCTCCTGAACGGAGGCAGCCTCAGGGAGGGTGATATGCTGGAATTGGATGCCAACTTCCTCAGAGGCCTTTGCCTTCATACGAATGTAGACAGTGGAGTCTGGACGGTCGCCAGCCTGAACAACGGCCAACCGAGGCTGGAACCGAGGAAACTGCTGTTTTAAGGCAGTGATATTATCCGCGACGGATTGACGGACTGATCTGAATAAAAGATTGAGAAGGATATGATAAAGGAGGAGGAAGAGGTACTTCGCGATGAGTTTACCGTCTATGACATGAGTTTGAGAGGAGGACATGATGATGGTTCGAAAGAAAGAGCGACGAACCGAATGAACAGCCCAGCCCACTTTCATGTCAACTTGACCCACGTCCTATTATCAAATAATTTTCATTGGCGTGGCGCATATATTCGGCCAAGTATGGCAAATCACTCTGATCACGTGTTGATAACCCTGAAAATAGGAAATTAAAATAAAAACTAAAACCCTTTCTGAGCTCGGTGACGGCGACGATGAGTGGGACACTCGCAAGACAAGTTTTCTTTCCGTTCACCGCAGTTCTCTCGTCCGGGGTCGTTCGTCGTTCAACGTGTCCCTCACGACCCCTCTTTTTTCCAGCCCGTCCCTACTCTGACCAAAAATCGCTACCAGACGACATTTCTGTGCCCTCACCGGAGCCGGATAACATACAGGCCTCTGTGGAGTCCCAAGCTCTCGAAAATCTCAGGAAAAAAGAAGCAGAGGTCCATGATCTCACTGTTTGTCTACCTTTCTTCTTTTCCGCATGCTCGCTAATCCCGCCGCAGAGTCGACTACGATACTTGCATGCCGACTTTCTGAACCTCCAACGCAATGCTGCTCGCGAAAAGGAGCAGCAACGCGACTTCGCAATCACCCGGTTTGCAGGCGACCTTCTTGAAACTGTCGACGTCCTTGCCCTTGCTCTTAAATCCGTCCCTCCCGCCGCTCTTCACTCTGAGTCTTCTTCGTCAGATGCATCCCCCTCCCCAGATGCACCCTCCACACCCCCTCTTAAGTCTGCTCGAGAGCATCTTGCAGAGCTGCATCAAGGTGTTGAAATGACCCACCGTCTGTTGCTGTCCACCTTGTTCAAGTATCATATCAAGTCATTCGATCCCACTGGAGAAAAGTTTGATCCCAATCGACATGAGGCTCTTTACCAGGCACCCATACCAGACAAAGAGCCCGGTACTATCATTGAATGCCAGAAGGCGGGTTACATGATCAAGGACCGCCTCCTTCGTGCAGCTCAAGTTGGAGTCGTCCAGCACGCGTCATGACATCCATTACTCAGTATTCTGGCTTGCACACCAGTGGGCAATTGGGTATGCTGCTACTCTAAATACGGGGTAGGGCTGAACGGCATATATGCATGGTTACGATAGACATAATCTAGCACGCATAATTCAACGAATCTCTACTCCAAACCGATCACGAAGGCTTGACGTGACCTGTCCGTGCAGCGAGTTTGTCTCGTCATTGGTCAGCGACCTAGGATGGATTAATACCAGCATTTGTTGAGGGATTGTTTTCATGCCTATCCATTGAGCGGTAGTTGATCCGGTAACACACACTCTTCCGACGCGTCTTCGGGTGGGTGAAGCTGTCCGTCTGTTGTGCGTCAGGTTACTGTGGAAGAAAAAAAAAAATCAAAACAATCTGACCATTTTGACATCTTCTACAATATCGCCCGCTACATCTCTAACGAGATCGTAAAAGTCGTTATCGTGGATATTCATATTTTCCGGTACCCAGAAGCTAACATCCTTGAAGCAAGCAGGGTATTTTGAATATAGTCGGAAGGTCGTGATTTCATCCTGTTTAAACTGTGTAAGGAAGCGGGGATCTCGGGACCAAAAGAGACGGATGTCAGGGATGGAATAGAGAATCATTGCTATACGTTCGAGTCCAAGGCCAAATGCCCATCCAAGTTTGTCGTGAATGTCTAGGAATACATCAAATTTTGGTGGACGGCTACGAGAAGGCACTTGCTCGCGTTTTCCAATGTTGGTTGATAGATGACACCGCACCCAAGAATCTCGAGCCACTTTCCACGGAAGAAGACCTCGACCTCGAAGCTTGGCGTCGTCCAAGGAAAGGATGCTTCAATCCATCTTACTCTGAGCGGATTTTGCGGTGTCGCACCGACATGGTCACCAAACAGGGTTAGTATGAGACTGTTGAGGGAGAGCTTCAGATTTTTAGCAATGAGTTCGGTATGTTTTGGATCATGCGCGGGTTGGCATCGGTTTGTGGGCGAAAGATGAGGGACATCTTCGATGATGATGTTAGAACGCTGCAGGTGAGCCTGCAAGGCTGCGTTGTCATCTTCGATTTCCTTCATCCCGTTCGGCTCAGCGGAAACAATGCGCGCGCCCTCTGTCTGATGGAAGATGGGATAGTGGGAACCGTCTATCTCGTCGCGCCGGTAGACATCGGCGGTAAGAAGCCATTTGGTCTCGCCTTTTTCGAACACCTCTACTTCGTGGGCCGATGTATGGGTACGTAGCATGAGGTCCCTATTGACATAGTAGCTGTCAGTGACAGAGCGTCCAGGATGGTCCGCAGGAAAGGAAAGGAGGTCAAAATTTTGATACGGGGTGACGAGCGGGGAGAGGGATGAGAGATGTGTATAGGACGGAAAGTGGAACTCGACGAGGGCACGGAGGGTGGAGAGAGGATGCGCGGGCTGCGTGTGTAGCTTGAGGGGGAGTTTTGAGAGGATCGTTGGAGACACATTCGTCATCTCGTCGGTGAGGTACTCTCGCCCAAGCACGGTCACCGTTGACGGAGGAATGTTCGCATACGACCTCGACGCGAGCCGTGGACGCAACGCGAGCGGGAAACGCATCTCGCCGATGAGGCGGAGTGCTGCTGCTCAAAGCCAGCGACGGCGAGCGCGTTTGTTTGTATGTGTTGGTGTACTGAGTAGTAGCTGGCTGAAAATGCGAATCACGTGAGGTGACTCGGCATGTCCTCGAAGCACTCCGTAGGAGAGGCGCATCTGCAGGTACGGTCGCTCACCGCATTCACCGTTTCCGCCTCTGAAAGCGACAGTATTCGACTTCGTCCAGCGTACAGCGGCAAAGATATGTGAAACGTGCCCTTGTCCACTCGGACGAGGACGACAGCGATGGCCCTGTTCCATCCACCGCCCAAAGAATGAAGCGCGCCCGTACGGTTGATACTGATGCATCGCTCTCCGCCACTGCCACTCCAGACGACGACGACGACATGGATGTAGATGTGGGTGGCTCGACCCAGCATTCTCTTGGCGTTATCGACGACAGTCGCTTCTACCCCGAGGATGTCACCGCTTATGACCACTCACTTTCATACAAAGCCAGGACAGACACATCCAAGAAGCGCAATGGATCGTCCGTTGCTTCCGCGTCTACCAAAAAGAAACCCCAGGTGGTCTACTCAGAGGAGGAGAGCGATGGTCACGAAGAACACAACTCTGTAGAAGACGACCTCAGCGATGCGGACCCTCCCCTTGCGGAACACACGGATGACGACCTTGAGCCCGACACACAATTCAGACGTGGTACTTCGAAAGCCAAAGCCAGCGCTTCCAGAGGCAGGCCGGGGAAAGCAAAGTCGGGGCAGCTCAAAGGTGCAAAAGCAAAAGGTCCCAAGGAAAAGGAAAAAGATAAAGAGATTCAGATGAAAGACGAACGCAAGTTGACTGCTCCGTCCGCTTTAACTCCCGGTGCATCCAGCATCACGGGGCAGAGCCAACCTCCGGACTTGTTTTGCAATGAGGAGCATGGATCCTCGACAATAGTAGATTCTCTTCCGGATACAATACACGCCCCGAAAGATTCCCTCATTCAGACCATCTCGAAGAAGCGCAAGCTGCCCCCGATAAAGAAAACAAAGGTGGCGAGCGGCACAACGAGTAATGCGACACCAAGCACCGTGGCGCAAAAGTCGGCAGCACCTTCTGCACAAGAGCTGGTGAAGCCAATGTTACCGACTTCCGAACAACGAAAACAAGCATTGACAGGTGTGCGGGATATTGACTTGGCCGATTCAAAAGTCTATGCGGAGCTATTCAAGGGTGTAAGCAGTTACTCCTGACAAGCGCTCTGGTAGTTCATCTCGATTGTCAGGCTGGTGGAAATACCCCAAGGTCTGGTTTAAAAAATGCGGAAGAGCGACGAAGGGAACTGGACAAGATGAGAGACGAAGCGAGAGCAAAACGAAATGAGGAAGCAGTAAGACTATTTGAGTATGATTTATTTTGGTTGCTCCTGACAACATGGTGTGTGTAGAAGTATATGTTTGATCTGCAGTCTCAAGCTGACAAGATTGCGCGATTCGAGCAACGACTGCGTGCAGAGAACAGTACGGTGCTCCACCCGAATTTTCTTGCTGCGAAATTCAGAGATGAATGGGAGATGGACAAGCGCAGTAGACGAGCTACTCCCAAAGAGGAGGGGGAAGCATGAAGTGTATGCAAACTTTGTTGCTGTTACTGCTTCTCTCCTGGCATGTACTGACGATGTACAAGGCACATTGCCTGTCTACACTGCCGGATTCGCGTCGGTCAAGTTGGCGGCCAAACGGCATATGTGGTCAACACACGTGTCAAACCATTTCTTATCCGCCCTTTTTTTGGTTGCAGAGGATGATGCAGAGTGTACGCCGGCGTTGTCGAGAGTAACGGCTTGGAGCTGCTGTGAAAGGTGGTGGGTGGGGGAGAGGAAGACGGCTAAATGTGGCTGGAGGGAAGTAGTGATATTGGTGAGCTGGAGAATCTCAGCACGGATATGATCTGGGTCCTGTGGTGAATAGAGTGCGGCGACGAGATCATCAGAGGTGGAGAGAAGGTGATTGGATTGAAGGAGGAGGGAGTCAAGGGCAGTGAGAGGAGCAGAGGACGTGTAAGGCAGGATGTCGAGATAAATGCGTTTGTGAAGAAGGGTGGTGAGACGCAAGACTTGGTGAACCTAAGGGAGAGCTAAAGGTGATGTACCAGGGAGAATGGATGACTGACCTTGTTGGCGCGGGCAAGCTCGATGTCGTCCATTGGGGTGTGGGAGAAACCGATCTCGTCCCAGCCATCATCAAGGTCTGACTGCGATTGAGATTCTGTCTGTTCGATGATGCGAGCGGCTTCCTGGAGATTATCATCGAGGGCATCCCTGTCTAATTTCCAGGCGTGGCGGACGGCGGACTGGTTGTCGGGTGGGATACCAGAGGGACCCCTTGCGAGTGAGATGAAATCGTGGAGGGTTGCGGTCCTGATGAGATAGTCTGCGTCGTGGGTGATGAAGGAGCGAGCGAGGGCACGAAGCGCATCGAGGACTTGGTTTACATGGTATCTGACGAGCTTTGAAAATGTTGCGCCGTGAAGGTCGTCGCGAAGGAGACGGATTGCGTGTGCGAGAGCAGAGGAGTGCAGTGAGAGGTCGCGTAGGATGGGAACGGCTGTGTGATAGGCGGGTGCGGGTGGTTTGAGTGCGAGGGTGAGTTTGGTGGCGAGGGTGTAGACGATGGCGAGGATGGGGTCGATGTCGGACAGCAGGCGTTGTTCGGTGTCGTCGGTCGCGGGCGGTGTCTCTGAGAGAGCGACGAGTGCGGCCATCGCCCGCTGCTCGTCGTCGCCGTCGTCGGTGCCCATAGTTGATCACGTAATCAAGTCTCTTCAATTCAACCATGTCCACGGTCGTCCTCTTCAGAGCACTCGTCCTCGCGCCCAGATTTGCCCGTCCACGTCCACGAGTGTTGCAACCAACGCGACTAGTGCTCTGGGCACACCCGTCAGTCCCTCGCTCGGCTTCATTCTTTGCCTGGTCATCCACCACAAATCCCTCCCTCGACACCGCCGCACAGATCGCCTCCCTCGAAGCGCACGCCAATGCTGACCCAGACAACGTACAGAAACACCTCGCCTTCTTCAAAGCCCTGATCGCCACTCGCTCGAAACAGGGATACGACACCCTCATCGACCGCTGGGAACACATCTCTGAACACGTACGTCTCCCATTCTACCTCTCACCTCAAAACCTACCATTCCCCCAGAACCAGTCATCCCCTCTCCTCCGCTCAGACGAGGCGTTTGAGTGTTATCTCGACGCCCTGGCCAGCTCAGGTCGCGAACCCGCTATCGCACTTGCTGTCCAGAAGCGCCAGTCTCTTCTCGACTCCTCCCTAGATACCATCCCAACACGCGATCCAAAACCGTCCGACGCATCCTCACACTCTCCGGCGCAACCCTTTACCCCGCAGTCCACCAGCGAAAAAATTGCCGCTCAGTTCCTTGCTAAACGTGCCAATCCCACCTCCACCGCACAAGACCCTTCCACGCCCAATCCCGCTCTCGCAGACCTCGTAGCCGCTCTTGGAAAGGGTGCCGGCCTCAGCGGAAACCCAATCCACGTCACCCTTAGCGAGCGTGAGCGACCATTCCTCTTCACTCTCTTCCCCATATTGATCTCCTACAGCCAAAGGCTCTCTCACCCTGCGCCTCGTTCGCTTTGTCGTCCTCGCTGGTCTGAGTGGCTTTTGTACGTCCATGTTCTCATTTCCTTCTCCTCGCTAATACACTTCCAGTCATGCTCGTCATTTTGTCTGTCCTATTGGAAAACTCCGGCCTCCTTAAGGCTGGCGGACGCACTCCAGAGTTTGAACCACTCCAGCAGAAGCCCGTTAAATTTAGCGATGTGCATGGCATAGACGAAGTCAAGCAGGTAATACCCTCCCCATCTTTCCACAACATTCTCATCCAACCCCCCCATCAGGAACTGGCCGACGTCGTCACTTTTCTAAAGGACCCCACCGCCTTTGCATCCCTCGGCGGGAAGCTCCCGAAAGGTATCCTTCTCACAGGTCCCCCCGGTACTGGGAAGACGATGCTCGCCAGAGCTATTGCCGGTGAGGCTGGTGTCCCCTTCTTCTTCTCATCAGGTTCCGAGTTCGAGGAAATGTTTGTTGGTGTGGGTGCAAAGCGCGTTCGCGACCTCTTTGCGGCTGCCCGCAAGAAGCAACCGGCCATTATCTTCATCGATGAACTGGATGCCGTTGGGGGAAAACGATCTCAGCGTGACCAGCATTACATGAAACAAACTTTGAATCAATTGTTGGTCGAGATGGATGGGTTCTTGCAAACTGAGGGCGTCATTGTCATCGCTGCTACAAACTTCCCTCAAAGTTTGGATCCGTTGGTGCTCCCGACGCTTTTGCGCATAATCACAACCTCATCCTCCGCTTGCCTAGTGCGCTCACTCGCCCCGGTCGTTTCGATCGTCACATCGCCGTTCCTCTCCCAGACGTCCGGGGCAGGATACAACTCCTCACTCACTTTATGAAAGACGTTGTTGCCAGCAGTGGTGAGTCGCTCTCCACCCTAATTTTACCGTCACTTTAACCTCCGTCTTCAGCCGTTGATCCCATGATCTTGGCTCGAGGAACTCCCGGGTTTTCTGGCGCCGAGTTGCAGAACATGGTCAAGTAGGTTGTATGTCATGTTTACTCGAAAAGTGCCACTCACTGAATTGCTTAGCTTGGCCGCTATCCAGGCAGCAAAAGAAGGTTTCAAAGAAGTCACTCTGAAACACTTTGAGTGGGCAAAGGTGACCTTGGTCTTTACTGGTGGAGCGTTTACCGAGTGTTGACCAGGACCGCATTGTCATGGGCGCTGAGCGCAAGAGTGCGTACATTGACGAGAAGAATAAACTACTTACGGCTTATCATGAGGTGCGTTGGTCCATAAATAAATAAGAATGTAGCGTAGGACGATTCGGATAGGGGGGTCATGCTCTGACCGCACTGTACACCGAAGGAGCGATGCCCTTGCACAAGGTTACATGTGTTCCCCGTGGTCACGCACTTGGTGTTGTGCGTCACTGTTTCGTGGCTGGACTTGTGTATTGTGCTTATGTGAGGTGGTGTCATGGTTTCACAGACTTCACAGCTGCCAGAGGGCGACATGTTCTCGATCTCGCAGAGCGAATACAAGGCGATGATTGATGTGTGCATGGGTGGTCGGGTCGCAGAGACGTTGAGTGGGTGCCTCTTTTCCTTGGCGGCCGTTTGCAGCTGACGCATGTGTGCACTCAGTTTACGGCGAGGGTGGCCTGACGAGTGGATGCTCGTCCGATCTTCAAAAGGCGACGAACACGGCGACACAGATGGTCAAGGTAAGATATGTGATATGTGGTCATGGTCGTTGCTGACGAGGACCTGCCCAGAACTTTGGTTTCTCTGGCAGAGTCGGCCCTGTCTTTTACAGTGAGCAAAGTGGGCCGATGAGCCCCCAGACGAGTGAGCGAATTGACTCTGAGATCTTGAGGTGAGTGCATGGAAACAAAGGGGGGTTAGTAGCATAACTGAGTGATGCTGTAGTCTGCTGCAACAAGGCGAACGCCGTGTGACGAGGCTCTTGGAGGAGAAGAAAGAGGAGCTGCATTTGGTGGGTGCCAGCGGGTAGCACGGTGTGGTGGTTGCTGACTGACTGTAGCTTGCTCGTGCGTTGGTGGAACACGAGACGCTGACGGCGGATGAAGTGCGGAAGGTCATCAAGGGAGAGCCGATACGAGACTTGGAGGAGAAACTGAGCTGAGATGATGACGTGATGTGCCCTAAAATGGCATATCGAGTATGTAATATTGTTGAAGAAATAAAAAGGGGGGATGACGCAAAATAATAATAAATAAAATAAAAAAGGATCCTCCTACCTCCGCCGACGAGCGAGCGAGTGCGTGTGTCCGTCCGTGGGTTGATCAATCAAAGTCGCAGATCTGATGCGAACGTTTTGTTTGGGATTAGGAATGTGTCATCGACAGCTCAAACTTGTCAAACACACTTCTTGCGATCACAACACCTTCCAAGGCGACACCTTCGTCGACTGTCACAGTCCTTTTTGCATTCACAGCGTACAACATCCTCCCACCTGCAACTCTCCCTCAAAACCTTGCAAATGTCGTCGTTATTTCGGGTATGTCCCTCTTCCATCCCATACACCACCATCACCCATACACCCCCTCGTTCACAGCCAACCCCAGCGCATCATCACACACCAAGTCTGTCTCCCGATTCAGACCGTGCCTCTCCACCCACTCATCCTTGTACACAGGTCCCCGGAAAGTGTCAACACTGTCAATGATTGTCTCAGTCCGCATGTCATTTCGTCTGTACATACTGGTCACGACTCCATTGTAATACTTCTGTCTACTCTAATTCCATCTCCATCAGCATCCCGTCGTCTATTCCACCGTCCCCGTACTCGTCCTCATCCATCCCATGAGCACTTTGCTGGGCCTGCAATAACGCCTGTTCCTTTTGCTTTTTTTGTGCCTTGTCGATATCCTCGAGCGTCCACAGAGACACCCCTGTCTGGTTCTCATTTGCGTTCTGTGAAATCGTCCGCATGAACAGCTTCGACAGTGTCACTGCCATGTCCGTAGACAGGTTCGAAGCCACCTCAGTGATGTATTGATTGATCCACCGAGGCAACTTAGCTCGCTTATCTGCCCTGGCAAAACGCTCCCGTCACTCAATGGTCAGCACATCGCCTCATTACGTTACTTCGCTTACCTTGTCTGCAAATACCATCAATCCCCAGTCTGTCTTGCCGCGCAGGACACGTCCAACACACTGCGCTGCATTGCGCATCGCGTCGAACCCGAGAAACTCAGACTCTCTTATCCGGTATGCATCGCGTAGGTATTCGAGGCGCGCCTTCAGGATCCGACTTTCCGTGTATTGATATGGCACCCTGCAATACCGTCCAGTGATTCGTTCCAACCCACGTCTCGGACACGCACCCGAACATGATCACAGCACGCCCGTAGTTGTGATCAAAATCTATCCCTTCCGACACCTTTCCTCGTGCGACCGACAACAGCACCGCCCCTCGCCCATTATCGCATGCCTGTTATCAACCTTGCCATCGTTTCAAACAAGTAATTTAATGGTGCTTACCCGCCTATAGTTTTCTAGCGCTATGCTCGTCTCATTCGCATCCGGCGTTTCGACAAAAATCAACTTGTTCTTCCACACCTCGTTCAAAATTCCCTGGGACACATCAGATGTAGAGACAAGTGCACGGGCAACATACCATGTCATTCCATGCTGCCACAATTGATTCCATGTACAAATAACTGGGGAAGAAGGCGACGATCCCGTCGGGGACGATTTTACTATACTCCACAAGAATACTCCCAAAATTTCTGACCACCGCTGGATCGTTCCGCACCTCGAAACGCGAACTTATAGCAACTTGGTCACTACCACGCGTGATAACCTGCATAAATCATATTACGTACTTCTCCGTAATCATAATCAATTATTACTCACCAACGGCAAGAAAGCATTACGCGTGAGTGTCATGGGATACGTCTCCTGAACAACTGGTGTAAACTGCAGCATTTTTGGATACATATCTAACGGCGAGATCGTCCCTGACGTGATCACCACGCTACTAAAGTGTTCAAACACTGGCTTGATGGCCAACGAAGGATCAAGACATCTGTCGTAATGTCAGGACGTAGCGGGCATCGCTTGCGCAACACGGACGTGAAGTGAAACACAGGGTTTGGTACGGTTGCATTATCAGTCTCAAAGGGTTCCAGGATGAGCAAGAAGCCTACCAGTTCAATGATAATCCAACACGATTTTTATTCTTGGTTGTAAGCTCACCTCTTTCATACGTCGCTACCAGTGTCGCGAAACATGCAACTTTCTGTAGTGCAGAATGTTCGTCCAATCGATTTAGTTCCAGTGTACGAATCAACAGCTGCAGACGCTCAGCACAAAACCTAATAAGAGGGGGTTATGAGGTCGGAACATTGCCTACGTTCTATGCGAATCACCGTAATGGTCGCCTCTCGATATAAGTGATGTCTTTGAGATGCTGCAGGAACGAAAGCGGTGTCTCTGCAACAACATGCAAAACGCGCATGCGAGTCTATTCAGTCATCAGTGCGGCCGCGCATGTGACAATGGCCTATGTTGACCTTGAGATATTCAACAAAACGCTTAAGAAAGGCGATGAAATGTTCAGCCTTCCTAATGTTTCCAGGTATTGCCTCCTTGAGTAGATCATCAGGGAGCACTAAACCGTGTCAATTCATGGCATTCACGGTAGAGGAAGATTCGGACCGGGATTCGCCATGAATGTGTCCTCAGGTGTTGTCTCCGCTGCAGCCTCTTGTAGCCCCTCAACCAACTTTGCATATTCATCCTGAAGCTTAGCAGCGTCAGTTTTCTTGATCCTTCCCGGATTTGTATGAGCATACTATACAAGAGCGAGGAGAGTACTCACTCGTCAATCTTCTCGCCGAGCCTCGCTACACTCCTAGTAGCCGAATCGAGCATTGGTCGAGTGAGATCAATGCTGAGTGATTCTATGCAAACATTATCTGACCCGGCGTTGAGGCAACCAGCATACAATGTCAATGACATAACTAACCGATGTTATGTGCTTCATCAAATACGACAATGGCATCCTTAGATAGCTCTTTTGAAACTTGTTCCGCGACCTTTGGATCAATTAAGTAATGAAAAGAATATATGATTACGTCGACAAAGGGCATCTGGTCAAAAAATGTTAATATTGGTCAATCTTTTGAGCTGCATGCGGTCTACCATTCTCCGTACGGTAAAGTAAGGACATGTTCCATTGTCCCGACCGTGTTGTAGTACATCCGCAAGAGTCCATATGCCGGGTGGCATGAGAGTTCCAGGCTCATACTTCCCTAAATTCTACAACGATAATCGTATCTTCTGCATTCAACCCGAGTGAAAAATAAATACCTCATGCCAGTCACAAAGCTCCACCGATCCGGGGTTCGTACGGCCCTTCTCACATGCCGCAGAGTTCGTAAGGTCGCGACAACGCGCATCGACAACTTTACCCTTCTTTTCCTTGGAAATCTACATGCAGAGCTGGCAATCACACAGGGATGGGGACGCGACGGCAACGTTCCGACACGTACCTCTGGATGTATGCACAAGTTTTTACGACTCGTTAAACCAAGACCCATAAAATTCTCTTCTTTTTCCCTCTGATCAGGGGTTTCAGCGTATGATATCCGGTACTTCATCAATCTTTTCAACTCGGAGAGCGCCTTTTCGATCTCAGGTACCGTACGTGAGCAGTATATGAGTTTGCGTTTGGTTGGGTGAAACTGCAGGGGAGCGGGAAACATTTGGATCATGGAAGCGTAAGATAAACACACCTGCTGGTATGATACGATCAAGGATAGGAGCGAGACAGTCTTCCCTGTCCCAGAAGGCATCTCTAGGACACAGTGACCCTGAGCAACAGGTTGTGAGACAAACAGGCATTATATATTATCTGAAGTATACCGTAGCGTCAAGTGTCCGCTTGAGATCGCACATATACGCATATTGTTCTATGAGGCACGTCGGTCGAAGCCTACACACCGCAGAACGAGCATACCAGGATAAATTCTGTCGTAAGGGAAAATGATCTAGGTGACGCAGATACATGACAAGAGGGACCCAGACTGAAATGCACCGATGAACATACCGGTAGATTGTCAATAAAGAACTTCATGCAAACGGTTGGTATTTATTGTTGCAAGCTTTTGCAGCTTAGTACCTTGTGGATGTGCCAAACACGTGACCAGAAAGGACCTTATTATGTAGTATAGTATATGAGTAAACACATTCATTGGTTGGGACATCTATCGTCAAGGAGTCAACTTTGACCGTGCCAAACATGTACGTAGTAGTGGAAAGTCAATTTTAAGCCCGGGAACATAGTCTATTTAATCGTCGTATTCATCGTGGGGCTCAAGCTCACCGCTTCAGTTTGCCGCGATGTTTTGGCTAGTTGACTGTATTACTTGTTGGATACCAGTATTCCCAATACTGCGAAGTAGGCTGAATAGCGCAGCGGATCTCATTTCACCCAAGCACGCACCTGCTATAACCATCATTGGGCGAAATTCCTGTGGTGCTGTCAGTGGGAGATTCCGGTGTCGCTTGAGGATCCTGTGAGACGCCAGTGACTCCCGGTGAAATCGTCGTGCCAGTTTCAGCAGTAAGATTCGCTTGTCCCCACTGTTGCACGAGCACAACTCAGTATCCAAAGGGTGGTAGTCAAGGAGCTATTCCTACCTGATATTCGACAATTCCACCTAATCTGGCAGCAATACCAGCTAACATGTTTGCCTTGCTAAGTTGCTCATTTCAAATGCAGCGAAAGCATACGTACTTTGTGACCAAGTTGCATAGGCGTCTGTCTGCTGCTGGTTTGTAACACCGTATGTGGGGGTAAAATCGGATACTGCTGGTACACAACAGTCATCACAGTCAATGTAACCAGCATCTCAAGGTCACGCACAACCATTGGGAGCATATGGTGCAGTGGTCATGTTGAAAGGCACGAAGTTCGCCGCATTTGCCTGCGTCACTAAGCCGAAGCCTGTGAGCGCCGAGGGCTTTCCAACCCTTGTCGAGTCTCCACGTCAAATCTTGATTTCGAACAGAGGGAGTTGACTCACGCAGCCGCCGATTGCGCTTGCACGAGAATCCAGTTGACACCCAAATTCACTGTGTTTGTATAGTCATCCAAGTATGGATTGGTAGGACCATATGATTGTTGATCAGGAAAAAGTGTGAAAGAGCCGAAATCAATGTCTGGAATGTTCGTGATATCTTGAGTGTCGACTCCGTAAGTGCCATCATAAATAGGGTCAATGGTTTGGGTCTCTTGTCCCCTAGTAACTGTGAAATAACTGAGTAGGTTGAGGTTTACTTTCGTTCGCGAAACTTTCCTGTAGATACCCAACGTCCTCTGATACGAATCCCGTCTTCCTTGAGGGTTCCTGTACGTTTAGCAAATTCTCGGGCACGTCGTTTTGATTCAGCGCGTTGACGGAGTATCTGTTTAGTCGTCACTGGAACGGCCCTTCTGCGCCTTGCGTTCCCGGGTGCAGGAGATGGAGACGCCGTGGGTGCAGGCGTCGGACTCAAGGGATATATTTTGGGACAATCCGTGCATAAAAATCCTGACGTTCTAATCATGCATACATTTTTCAATTATTATCTATACCCAGCCCGGAAATCGACCTACTCACCCCGCAGAAATGAGGTGGTTCGGGTCGACAGAACGAACATGAGCGGCCACTGTAGCGTGCCACTTGGTAATAATCTGCGTCGTGCAATTGGGACTTGCGGGCACTGTAGAGTTGCATCTAACATTTCAAATGGGTTAACGGAGGCTATAAGAATTTTGCGTAAGAGAAAACCTCGGATCATTTGCAAGTTCCCAGCTGAAAATGGCGGGACTATTGACATATCGCGAAACAACTTGGGTGGTGAAATTCATGAAGGCATTCAAGATATTTGGGTTTGTGTAGAACTGATCGTGCGTCTCAAGACCAAATTGGCGAACATAAAGATCCATGCCACCTATTCGAAGTAAGAAGCAACGTCATGAAGAAGCTGAATACTGACCGTAGTCGTTAGACAAGTAGTTCCGCGGTAATAAATTATTGGTTTTTGCAGTAACGTTGTGGGAGGAAATGGTGCTATTGACAGAACGAGTTGTGTTGTTCGGAAGAGGTAACGGATACCAATTGTTAGTGAGAGACAAGATAAGGTAAAGGCCACGTTTCTCAGCCATCCGAACAACGGTGTCAAGCTTTTGAAGACCATTTGGACCATCATTAATGGACACCGTCCCATTGCGAACCAGCTGGAACCATGTACCATTCACGGGAGCATTATCAACGTCTAGATAACTCAAGTGAGTGAGAAAGGTCTCGAGTAGATATAAGAGCTAGCCATTGAACGCCCATAGTCGAACAACTTTGATACCAATGGCCGAAATGTTGCCGAGAGTGTACCAGATGTCGTGGTCCGTGTTCAAGGTTGGTAGCCAGTAAGCATTCGTGCCGGCATACCGAAAGTCGCTGTGAATTACGGGAAATAATGAACAAGTAGGCAGGATGCCGCAACAGAGTTTACCTTCCGTTCAGCATGAATGATGCGCCATCCGTAGTAACAAACGGACTGAAGGCAGCCGTGGAAGTTGCAAGCGCCAGAGAGCCAAAGAAGAGAAACGAAGGGAAAAAGAACATGGATGAAACGTCGAGCGCATTGAGGCGACGCAAACTGGCTTATAATAGCTGAGTAGTACACGTGTCGTTGCATCTCCTGCACGTCTGTCGACAATGCGTTGGCCATTCGGTCGGTGGAGGGCATAAGGCCGCGCGGGATCAGCGGGCCGATAGCCCGGGCCATAATGAATGATGTATTGACATATGTTTGGCTGTATATCCATATGCTACGACAAGTGTCGCTCTCGACGCACACCGTGCTTGTGCTACCTCGTCGCCGTCACCAGTCGCAGCTACCCCGTCAAAACACACAGCCATTCATACAGGACCACTTCATCAGATCTGCAGGGACTGCTGTCAGTTCGTTCGCTCGTTTCTTCAAATTCTCCCTCTTCAGCGCACTTGGTCTCGGGCTCACTGCCTGGTCAATTTTTGAGGGTACACATTTATGGGTCGAGTCTGTCGAGCTTGCACCACATTCGGATGATGAAATTCGCCGTTGGGAGTGGGACAAGGATGCTGAAAGGTGGACAGGTGGAGAGTGCGGCGGGACGGACCCTGCTCTTGGCTTCAGAGCAAGGCATCTTCTGCGTGGATCATGGATGGCGGAAAACTGGGGAGTGGGTTCTACCACATTTTCAGACTACCGTGGTGTGGCCAGGCTCAATGCTGTCGAGCCTCGCTTGGACTTTGCCCGGAGTTATCTCGACATGGCTGTGAAGATTGCTGAATCCAAGCTGGCTTCCGCAAAATTACACCCAAAAATATTCGATGAACTTCTTCTTCGTCATGCCGCCATATTAGAGCGCATCGGAGCAAAGGACGCTTTATTTGGTGCGCGCTCCGAGTATGAACGCGCTTGGCCCGGTTTGTCAGGCAATGGGTCGGATGCTGCCCACATTGCCTTGAGACTTGGCGATCTCAATTACAGACTCGGAGATTCCAATGATGCTCTCGCTTGGTGGACTCGATCACTCAATTTATCACAAGGGTCGCAGCAGACTCGAGGCTCCGTTGTCCCCTTTATATCTCAGTCCGCGCCTTCTTCCCCGTCAGCACAACGGACACTCACGTCCACGCTTGTCTCATTATCCGCATACTACTCTACTTCGGGTGATTTAGAGCGGGCTCGAAAGATACAAGAAACCGCTCTCTCTCTGTTGCGTGGTATCCCCTCACCTAAAAATGTATCTGCTGCATCTCCACCTCAAATACTGCATTCACTGTTTCTTCTTCATCGCTCTTCTCTCCTCTCTATCCATCTTGCTGAGGTCCTCTATGCGCTTCGGTTGCCGAGACAGTCATCTCTGGATTACTTGACAAGAGCTGCAGAGTCATCTGAGCGTGTTGCCTTAGTCCTCACCGGTAGACCATTCGCCCCGCCTGACGTGAAAGGGTCAGTTATTGGTTATACACCAGCACCAGACACCCCCATTCTTTCGTCGTTTACCAAGTCCCGCGCCATCCGGAAGCCAGCGGTAGGGCTACTGCGTGACGCACGTCGCACAGCCGCGGAGGCATGGAACTTGATGGGGATACTCAGCGAACAAGGTAATGATACGGAGCGCGCGCTTTCATGCTATGAGCGAGCAGTTGGGTGGGCGGGTGTTTCTGATCGAAGCAGGCCGGGTGAGGGGACACTCGAGGCAGATTGGAAGGTTATGTGGGATAACTACTCGCGAGCGCGCGATGCGATGGAAAAGCTGAGGGAAGAGAAACGTTGAGTACTGGCCGACTTTCAGTGTATAGTCATGTATTGCTGGCGCGTTCAACCTTCGAGCTCGGTTGTCTCCTACATTGAAGCTAATGTTCCGTTTGCTTGCAAGCACTCGTCTTCGGTCACATCAGCATCAGACATTTCTGTGGACTCTTTCAGTTAGACTTTACTCGACCGCTGCACGTCCATTTTCCTTCCATACAGGCATTAGTTGGGCCGCAAAGCCTTCCGACCCAAAGTTGACGCGTTTTCATACCGCTTTCTCTGCAGACTCGCGACTTGGAAAATGGAGGGATGCAATGCTGGCCCGTCCAGAGCATTCATTATCAAAGGACGCAGGGGAGGATTTCTTTTATCATACCGAGGCACGCCCAGTAGTCTTTGTCTCGCTCTATCTGTCGCTCATCCTGTTCGCAGATGCGCAATGCTTCAGTGGGTAAGCTCGCTATATGGCCTTCCCTAACTCACATGGCGCATAGGGAATTGCGTTTGGCGTTGCTGACGGTGTCGGAGGATGGGTCGATTCAGGCGTCGACCCCTCATTATTTGCCCAAGCGTTGATGTACTACTCACACAACTACTCGTGCGATTCTTGGGCAGGGGAGCCAGAAGTTGACCCTACTCAAACTCATGACCATCGTGAAGGTGTTCGAGGTTGGGAGATCACACCATACAAGTGCCTCGATCTAGCTTACCACCAAGTCCTCCGGGATCAACTAGTAGAAGCCGGTGAGCTCTTTCTTTCCTTGTCGTTGCCCAAATTTGACTTTATTCCTCACAGGATCTAGTACAGCTTGCTTGATAACATTGAATTCTTCTACTGGTGTTCTCCGATCAGCGAAGTGAGCGATGGAGTCTCTCGTATGACCAGATCACTCAGTGGCCCGTTTCAGTTTAGGTGACAGTGGCTTCTTGATTATACGCTCTTCCTCTGTGATCTATAGAGAGCCTGTCCAAACGCATTATTTCAATTGTCCGTTGTATGTCTCTTGAAACCCCTCACCGTCACCACACTGATATCTGCTCATAAGGCAACTCACAAAGTACCCCAAAAGTGAGAACTTCAACAAAAATTATTTAGACCCACCCAGTGCAGCTGCTCAATATGAAACGAAACTTCGGCATGGTGACATCGTCATCGTATACGTAGGTCACCTACACTATTGTACACTTGGCACTTATGTTATCCCCAGACCGATGGCCTATCCGACAATGTGTACCCTGCGGAATTAGCTACGATATGCTCACTGGTTGCTCGTGCTGGTGGCCCAGAGGATGAACAAGTGCAGTCTATGGCGGACCGCATTGTTCAATATGCCCAAGCATGTATGCGGGATCGGAAGAGGGTGAGCCCTTTTGAACGTATGTGTCTGTCTCGGATTTTTTTCTATCTGCTTGACTCGCTGTGCCATTCCGTAGGTGACGCAAAGCGGGAGGGTATATCATATCGCGGTGGGGTACGCAGTTACATAATGTATCTACCTGGTCCTATTACTCACCAGAACCTTTATGCAGAAAATTGACGAGTAAGATATGCTTCATGCGGTCCGATTTATGTTGACATCGAGTCGCAGTGTCACCGTGGTAATGGCTCTGGTCACTGAGGCGCTGTAACATGTGCATGAGTCCAGGGTTTAACTCTTAGCACTCAGTCACGCTATTCGCCATCCATCGCGGCTTGCAAGCAGCCAACATCTTAATGACTTCTAATACCATACTGAACTTCAAATTAGCATGTGCTATTGACGCTTGAAGCTTGGGTCTCGGTATGGTTCGCTTAGTCGTCTCTTGCATGGCAGCAAGGAAATTGTTCTGTTCATTAGTTCAAGGATGTTCCACTATGATACACCACAGCAGGCCAACCTCTAATGGAGGTATACAAGTCAACTAAATGGCTCTGAATTCCGGCAGATCCAGAAAGAAGATGGTGGCACGAGCTGCTTTAACTTGGAGCACGACCACAGTCATTAGATGTTCTGACACAAGGTGCAGTAGAACGTAATGTGGTCCCGGAAAATCGATGCTAAACAGATCCTGTGTGAGTAAAAAGACCACAACGTTAACGGGAAACTCACGCAAGACCAATAACGACGCAAGCCCGGCCACGACTGTAATGTAGAGGATGGTGTACTTGATAATCTTCCAGAAGCGTTAGCGAACCATTATTCAAATCGCCGAACCACTCACTATCCAGCGACGTTGCCTCTTCTGCTTTGTCGAGTATAGAGGTGCACGAATCTGCTTGGAGGGCCGTAACCAAACTATCGGAACGGTTTAGCAAATGGCTGGACTGAAATGGGAACGCCCCTACAGAGCATTGTCGAATGCAGTTTATCAATGAAAGGAATAAGTATAGGCACTGTCAGGATGATAAGGAGAATATGTCCGACTAGGAAGTCAGAACTCCATAGAGACATCTCCACAATCTTGACGATAAATTCACGAGCGGGTTGCGACATGGCAGAATTTCCCAGTCCACGACCATACCATTTACCCGACCACCAAGCGCGGTTCGTCTCATCGTGCTTGAACTCACGAGAGAGAAAAACGGCTATGAAAATCTTTTGGATCGCGCGCTGTATGGCAACGATCGTAATGACACCAAGCACTGCGTGCGATGCGTCCCAAAGTTCCAGGAACCACTAAAGCTGGGTGAGACATACTTCAAAAAACAAGGGGGGTTACGTACAAAGAATTCAAAGAATGCAACAATGCCGACAAGTGCAAGGAAGTGAGCAAGCGCGGCCATGACGGAAGCAAACTTGGTCCATTTTTCGAACATAGGTCCCAGGAGCAGTGATGTGAAGAACAGACCCAGTAGTACAGCGGCGTTCCAAACGATGGGGCCAATCGCAATCACTGCGATCCGAATGAGAGGACTAGGGTTGGATTTTCCGTCGGCACTAGGGAACGACTTGACGAACATGTAAGCGACAACAAAGATAGCAGCCATGCAAATCGGCCAAATGACTTCGGAAAAGACGACGGCTCGCCAGGTTGCACGATGGACGTCGCCGGACAGCTTCTCTGACGGATGTCCGAGTTTCTTCTTCTTATAGCCGGTGATCATGGTCCTAGAGAGTCGACAATATCCATACCAACTGCTCGTTTTCGTTCGGGAGTTCCCTCGACACATCCATCGTAGGAATTCACGATAATCAATGATGAAGTCTGCAAAGGAGAACTGGTGCGGGTTGAAAAGGAATGGGGCGATACAGAGTGAAAGGACGGAGAACCAGAAGTAGATTAAATGGGGTATCCAGATGACAAGTGAGGCATAGAGAAGTAGGGTAAGATTCCTCATTCCCATATAGATACTGGGGCCGGCAAAGCGTGAATACAGAATGCTGAACGAGATACGAGTTGTCGCAAATCCACGGCCCGTGGCGATGTATCGTGCGCCACCAAATGTCAGATTGCTGAGGATGGCCTGGGAGTAAATCTGCGTAGAGAACACTTCAAATATCGGGGAAAGCGACAAAAAGTGTTTTCCGAGACGAAGGAGAGCTTTCCCAGTTCCACGCTCCACAAGTTCTGTTGGAAGAATTGGACACTGTCATGCCAGTAGCGTACTGCCACACGTACCTTGGAGGAACAGTGGCAAGAAAGCGATGAAAAATACCAAGAAGATGGAAATGATGCACCGCTTAATCCAGTCGAAGACAGGAATAAGATTATAACACCCAGTTCCTTGCTGACCACCCAACACGTTGCCTTGTGAGTCCACTTGACAGATTGCCAACTGCTTGTTCAGAGTGCCAATATACAGCACTATAACACGTGAATAAAGAGTTCGAGTACAGATACAGAAACGACCTACAGGTAACCATGAATACCTGGATGGAATAAATGACCAAGATATTGTTGATATGGAAGCCGGGATGTCCGTAGTAGAAGGTAAGGAAACGATCGATAGGGAGTTGGGTGCCAAGGTAGTAGTACTCCCGACTCAGCATCTGTTCACCCATACCCGTGCCGATCTTAGTCTGGAAATTGAGAATAGTTCCAAACCCGAGATCACGGCCCTTGCCACACTGGTAGTACTCCGAATGCTTGATTCGTCCACCGCGACCAAAGGCATTCATACCAGCAAAGATATCTTCATTGAGGTGAAGTCCCTTTTGTGCCTTCGAGACACCACCACGTGTCGTCATGAAAACTGCGTTCAAGAAATCAGGGTGACCGTAGTGAAGTTTGCCTCCAATCCACGCCAGAGCACGGGCGGTCATGGTACCAAATGTCTGTTCTTTCCCTGCAGCAATATCTCCCAAGACACCTATGTTCTCTGAGAAGATGTACTCTCGAGTGCCAATGATAGCAACAGGAGCTTTCTTGAACTCCTTATGACCCCACTGTGCGTATGGACTTTGCCCGGAAACTGAATATTCCTCGAATTCTCCGAGTATGTTGCGGATCTTTAAGCATTCCTCCAGATAATTGTCTTGGTTGGCATCAATAAGCTGCAAATACTCTCCACGGTAGAAGATAATCGCGTGGTTTTGATTATCTGACTTTCCGTCACCGAGAATAGGGTTTCCAGGTAACTCGATACGGAACTTTGGTCTGCGCTTTCCAGTTTTCTCATCAAACTCAGAATGACCATCGATCAGGACCGAAAATAAACGGGGATCAGTACCCTTAGGCCCGGCCTCCTCGTCGAGGAAAGCAATCTGCAAATCGGGATATGCACGTAGTAAGAACTCGGCATTCTCTTGTTCTTCCTTGTTGAACTTGGAGTAGCGTTGCATCGAGATGGTGAACTTGAATTTGCGCCGCGACATCCTTTCCAACTCTCGTTCAAGCTTTTCCGTATTCCTTCCAAACAAGGATACAATATCAGGGTTTTCCACGCGGTAAAGAAGCTTGATGGCTTTGGAATAGTTCATCATGCCAGAAACCGTACGGTAGAGGGTCTGAGCACGGAGTGAGGCCCAGATGCGGGTGCGAAGGGTGTATTCCGGGGAAGACGTTTTAAAACCGATGCAGTAGAAAGGGAGATCATCTGCTTTGGTTTTTTCGTTTATAGCCGATGCACCGTCAGGATGATCTGATTCCTCTGCGAGAATCTTTGTGTCCTTGACAAAATTGTCCCATTCAACAGGGTGCAACTGCTTCAAGTACTCGAGTAGTGTGACGCGCGTGCTCTGGTCCTCTTCACGGATAATTTCCCGGAGACTCAACAAGATTTTCTCGGAATAGTGGGGAACGAGAACAGTGAATGTGGGCATAGCGTCGATGGGGAGCGGCTCCGGGAGCGCGGTAGTGAGAGACGAAGCAAGAAACGAGATGCGTCGTTCTGCCTCGCCATCTGCTGGAAAGTAGGTACCCTTGTAGTTCGAGCTGTTTTGGTTGGTGAAGAATGGTGGGGCGCGTAGCATCCTACGACCATCTGGACCATCAACTTGATGATAGAGTAATCGTTGGACGTGGTCAATCGACAGAAGATGCTCACGATACATGGAGATGATGATCGCATTCCATATCTGTGAGACAAGGACTTTAGGCTTATACTTGACCTCCATCTCTGCGGTAGCGAGTAATTTCGCGTAAATTCGTTTGGGAACACGGGTGTAAACGTCTTTCCATGGTGTCCAAATAGAAAGTCCAAGAGAGAAAGACCGGCCAACTGAAAAGACGACAAGCCAGATGATGTACCACAAATAGGTATCGAGGAAGAACAAGATGAGGTCCATCACATACATGATCGCCAAAGTGAAAGCGACCTGGTGGGAACACAATGCCGAGCCAAAGTACTTATCACTGCAGCCTTGCACAGTCGTCTGCGCCATGACGGCGATAGGAGAACTGAAGGAACTTGTGAGAAAGAAATAGGACTCGGTGAATTTGCAGCTAAAGACGAGCAGCCAAAGCATGATGCTAGCGGTCCGGGCAGAACGAGGAAGTTCAGGATATGATGCAGTGAATGTCTGCGAGGCCATGTACTTGCGCGACTTGCCTGCAACACGGTCACCAAACATTCGGCCAGAGGGGAACAGTCCAAATGCGATGGCAGCGACCACAGAAATGAAGAATTGCACTATCCCCACTATGAGTGGTATCTGAGAGTTGGTAGGGTTTGGCTGATTTTCGACAAAAGTGATGTAAGCAGTCGGGCCTCCTGTCAGCGCGAGGATGACAAGAAGGAATATCAAGCGTGTCGTAAGATGCGAGGCATTGTTCCAAGTTGTGGGAATGTACATGAACTCTGCAAGAGTGGCAAATATCATGATGAAAGTGGCAACAGCACCACCCAGGGCCGTGGCAGACCAGGTCATAGCAGGAGACGGAAACTGCTTGTTTGGAGGTGCGTAGACTTTGGGAGAATTGAAGGCAGTGTAGAACCAGTAGAAGGATACATGGAGGATCCAAACACGATTGAAGTTGACAAGGAGATGTGCGGTGGAGCGTTTCTCAAAATAAGTTTTGAAGAAGACCCTATTCCAGTCCACACGACGAAGGTTCAAATATCGTTTGGTAGGTGATATATCAACCAAGCGTGACTAGATGCAGATGAGCTTGTAAAGATGAAGGTCACGAATCAACCCACGTTATTATCGAGAACAATTCGAGCGAGACCCTCTGGATACCAAAAGAGTTGATTGATATCATCGTAGCCAACGATCTGGTCGTGATCTTTTTCCCTTCGGACAAATTTGCCATCGACAACCTCGTAACCTTGGTCACGCATAAACTTGTAGAGAGGCTTAATGATCGTCTCGAGGTAAAGGCCTTCCCGGACAGGCTCCACACTGTTCTGACACTCTGGGCTGCGGTAATAGTCGTCTGCACATTTGAAAATGAAGCAAAGACATTCTGGGACGAAGCGGACGTTTCCAGCTTCGCCCCAGCAAAGAAGATAGAGGGCGATTTGACGAAGACGGTCATACTGGCTCATGTTGTTCATGGCGTTGCGCCAACGGTTAAGGGCGCTGTCGAGGTGCTTTGAACCTGGCGTTTTGACAGTGCCACCTTTGACACTCCTGAGACGTTGGAGACCGGGGTTCTGAGATTGACCGACGGCATCATCGAGGTTGAGTTGGGCGGCGAAATACCACTTGCGATAGTTGGCATGTTGGCCGCCAATGTAGTCTGCATGGAGAGTAAGCAAAGCCTGGCCCGGGCTCATTCGGGAAGCCCTCGAGTCGAGTTGTTGCATGAGAAAATCAAACTAAAAGAGATGAGCGGGTGCATGGTGAGAACGGAGTCACAGACCATGTTGCGCATGGAGTCGCGCTGGAACCCAAACTTTTGGGTAAGGTCGAGGAAGATGTCCTCTATCTCTTCCATGGAAATTGGGATTTGCTTGTCTGGTGCCCAAGCGGGGTAGGGGTGTGGGCCCTGACCGGGGTCGCCGAAGGGGGAACCATAGGGCTGGCTGGCTTGTGAGACAATAGAAGGAGCGTACGAACGGGAGCCGTGACCGGCATCTGAGGGTGGGTCGTTCGCTGGGCAGGGTTGAGGAAGAGAAGAAGAGAGAAAGAGAAGGGGGCGAACCGATGTAAGGGTTGTGATCGTAGTAATTGTGGTTGCCAGCGAGTCTGGTCGTGCTCGCGTACGGCGACGCTGTCTCGGAATCGTTGTCGTAGTCCTGGCGAATAGGTTGTGGGTGCGGGTAGGGATGGCCAGACAGATTGGCCATGTCAAACGAGCGTCAATGGTGGTGAAAAAAGAACGAAAGAAAAGGTTGAAATCAACGCCAGCGATGAGCACAAGTTGAGGTGAGGAAGAGTTTGCGTGTGAACGCGACAATCGAACACTTTCAACAAATCACATCTTCTCTTCATCGTGGCACACAACGAGCTCACTATGCCCGATGTCGTCCCTCCCCTCTCCTTCTTCTGTATAACCGTCCTCGCCCACTCCCCACACAATCTCAACCACATCCATCTCCGCCCCATCCCTGTCTCTGACGCCCTTCTCGACGCTCTTCCCCGCACGCTTGACCCGCGTCTCTGGGCTACCCTCGCCCAGCTCGTTCATCCCCTCCCACTCCGTCTCCACGACCACGATCTTCCCCTTTCTCACCCCGACCTCCCCCTCCTCCAGAAAATACCACACTCGCCCGATTTCTCTCTCGTCACCCTCGTTTCTCTGCCAAATTGCGTCCATCTGCGCGACGACAGCGTTGCCAATCTTCGCACTCTTCATCATCTGCTAGCTCTCGATCTCCATGGCTGCTCCATCTCTTCCTATGCCCTCACCGCCCTCGCACGCAGTCTCGACCACTCCACCAGGACTGGCCCTCGGGGCCTCAGACTACTCAGTCTCCATGGCTGCCCCAACGTCGATGACGACGTTCTCTCCGCTCTCCACAAGTTCCCACTCCTTTCTGCCATTGGTTCGTTTCCATAACTTCTCCGTCACCCCAGCCTGTCCCAACAACACAATCTCCTTAGACTTGCGCTTCACTCGTTGCACCCCATCTGCCCTCAATGCGCACCTTTTCTCCCTTGGCTTCCGTCCTTCTTGCAGTAATTCCCTTTTTCACCCCGCCCCTCTTTCATTGAGCCTCTGCACTCTCGAAAAGCTTGCACATAATACTCCATCGCTCCCCGTGTCACTCTACTCCTGTCCACCACAATCAGTTTTTCGCATACATGTCGACAAACTCAATAGTGACTCGCCTCATTCAAACAGGCCTGTTACTCTCGGTATCTCAAGTACGCATCAGACGGTCATTCGGACCATAGTATCCCCAGAAGATTTCGTAGTTTTTGTACCACCTATCCGGGGGAGTGAACCGTCCCCTCTGTCTAATTCATCTGAATTTGCTAGTGCTGTCCCCGTGGCTTCTACACTTCTCCCGTCCGACCAATCAACGTGCTCCGAACATATCTCCAATGTCTCATCATTCTACGAGAATGCACCGACGCGAGCCAGGGGTTTCAAGACGAGCATTCTCCCCTTTTCCGCACAGGCAGTACAATCCTCGAAAGGCGGTAAGTTGGATCCATTGGCCGTTGCTCGTTCGCCACCTCCGTGGAAGATCCTAGAATCTCACAATTCTCCTGTGCCACCCAACTCCAACTATATGGCAACTCGCTCTCGGGAAGCCCCCTCTGATGGCTTTGCAAAAATACGACAGAAACGACCAATTCCTTCTTGGTCGGGCCAGGTGCTGGATGGCTCCCTCACAGTCGATCGTGCTCGCTTGCGCAAGCGCGGCTCAGACACTGTTGCCGAGATGGTGCACCAGTTTGCAAGTAAGCGACTCAAGGTCAAGAGCGAGTTTGCACTAGCAAAAACACAAGTGACCATGTCCGTCAATTCGCACAATCCGTTTGCAAGAAGCAAAAGGTCGGTATTTGCTGAAAGTTGTTCCGGCGAGCCACCAGCCCGGGTACACGAGATCTCAAAGGAATCAGAACCTGACATACAATTACGGGCTTGCCATTCTCTCCCGTCCAAACTGGGAGGAGCAAAGACATCCAAGACTTTGAAACCAATTACGACATTCAAGCCGCCGATACTTTTAAAAGAGTGGCTGCCACCCTCGCCTTATCGTGTACCGACGCCCAGAAGGAAAATGAAACAGACGCGGTTGTCGTTTTCTCGAGAGGGGGAGGGAGATTCAGAAGGATTGTTGTAATTAAGAAGGACTATAATTATATTACCAGATAGATCACGTGAATGGGCCACTAGTTGTCGATTTGTCGATCGTTTTGCAAAACGATGTGCGACGATGGACTACTTTTCCAAGTTCTTGAGAACGGCCACTCAGCCGCCCACTAAACCGACGCACGACCACGCTGGTGAATTTAACAGATCATGGGATCTCATCAAGGTTGGTCCATTTTGACCCCCGTGTCCTTGACTACTTTACACAGATCATCGCGCAGACTACGCTTGAGCATCCAGACGAACGACAACTCATGAGAGGGATCGAATCGACTGATGTCCCAGCACATCTCCAGTCAATGGTGGACTCCCTCGTGTGGGAATCATCCCGCACCGAAGAAGGGTCCGTTCACCTGCCCCTCTCTCATGTCCCTCTCCTGTTGACTCTCGTTTTAAGCGGTACAGGCGTCTGTCTCGAATACCTTTTGAAGAACGGTCAGGACTTTTCGCATCACAGAGGGTGTTTCTTTATTCTCGCGCGTAGATGTTCTGGGGACACTTGTTCGTCTTAGTGAGCCTGATCGTCCCTCGGGTATACAAGCGGAGGTTCTCCGCGCCGTACAAAACATGGTCGTCCTCATGGACGAGCAATTCCTCGTCCACTCAGCTGTCCACAGAGCCGTGCTCAGGCTCCTCCGCAATTGTGTCGGAGACGACATCCAGGAACAGTTGGATGGTCGCAGCAGAATCTTGGGAGCTGCCAAGAATGCTGTAAGAAGCCAGCCCTCGGAGTATGAGTTGGATCGTGAGTCCTGCATGTCTGAGCAGAATTTGTATTTTACACATCGCACAGTGGTCAATCTGCTTTGCATACTATGCAGTCGTATTCGCACACATCGGGAATTGCTCATGATCTTCTTCCATGATAAACATTGGTATCGTTCCGAGCTTCTGTTCGCAGTGGAGGAAGAGGACGAGGAAGAAGAGGAAGACGAGGAAGAACGAGAACGAGAAGTGGTCAAAGGAGGTCCGGAGAGATCTGTCAACGATCCGAGACGCACGTCCCCGTCCCCATCACAAGACACCATAGCGTCTGCTGCACGAAAACCAGAGTATGAATTTCTTTTATTCAATTATCTTCTCCGCTTTGTTCACCGAGAGGGTCAAATCGGGGATTTTGCCCGCGCTGGTCTCCTTTTCCTTATGGATGTGGCCATGTCTCCAGGAGGTCCCGCCACCATGCGAGGAGAAGCAGGATCTGATCAGGCCATTGGAGATCCAATTACAGAAGCTGCCCTTGCTCTTGCAGAGTACATCGTGGATGGTGATTTCTCCGATGTTCTGGGTGCGGGCTTGGGTGCTGTTTACTCCCTGCTTCCTTCCAAGCTTGAGATACGTTCACCAGCGACTCAGTACACTAATCCGGCTGGCATGGTCCTCGGCAGCACTGGGTCAGAGGAGGAGGAGGATGCAGATGGTCTCGCAGCAGAGAAAAACCTTGTAATTGGACTCGAGGAGTCTAACAACCCCGACTTCAAGGCACGCCTGGACCATTTCCTGAAACTTCTGGAGTTCCTGCAAGACATCATCCGGCGAAATTCAATCCGCAATTTCCCTGATACTGGGCTCGATGCACCCGGTCTTGTTGGTACTTCGATCGTGCAATCTATCCTTAATGCTGTTCGCAGGATATTCCTTGAAAACGTGTTATACCCCTCTATTCTCGAGTGCTCTCACCTAGATGGCAGCGCAGTTGGTGTTATGTCCTACATCGATGTCATGGTACGAACTCTTGAAGACGGTCGACTCTTGGACCTCCTTGTCGACTTCCTCATGAGTGAAGACAGTGATGATATCGGCAATCCACACCATCATCTACACGGGATGCTCAACCTCGGTGACAGTGCACCGTCTCGTTCTCGCTCTAGTGGTGTTGCAGATGAGGAAACCAAAATACACCACCGTAAGAGTAGTGCAATGCTGTTGTTGGAAATGGAAGCCCCAGACTCGAGACGGCAGTCAGAATACTTCACCACAATGGCCCGTTTTACTCTGAAGGACGTCATCTTGTCCAACCTCCGCTCTCAGAACCAGGCCACCTTAACAGCGGCTCTCCAACTCTTCCAGACGATGCTTACACGGCGATGTCACGTTTGCACCGATGGACTTGTCCTGGTCATCCCTTCCGCAAGCGCAACTGATTATCCAGAGCCCGCAATGGTTTTACCTTTTGTGTCTTCGGAAACCCCAGGAACAGATAGCGACGAGGAAGAGTTTGTCTATCCCGGTGCGAAAGTTGAACCCAGACCTCTGTCCAGTTTTCCGCCACATCCGACATATCTACAGCCAGAAACAACGATTTCCACACACGAGCGTGAGATGGGTCTTTATCTCGCGCTTGTGTCGCGCATCGACCCATCGCACAATGATGACGCATTCAGTACCGGGTACGACCACTACTTACATGACGCTCTAGCTTCTATCCAAAGTCATTCCTGTTTCCACATAAATGTTGACGAAGATCTCGAATCTCGGACAAAACAGAGGCACCGACTGAATGTTAAAGACCCGATCATATCTCTCATTCTGGATTCATTGCGCCGATTCCTTTCCAACGCGCCCAAAATGAATATTTCTTTAACGGGTGTGCTAGCAGAGATAGCGCTTTGCCCTAACAGGTCCATTGCGGGGTGGCTCATATGCAATACCAACGGACTCTCGCAACCCGATGCAGTCTCTGACGATGCCAAACCGGAAAACATACAGGATGACCGCTCCATCGATTTCGAGATCGACGAAAAGCTTACCACAGAAACCAACACCCTCCCTGCAACGCGATTGGACGAGAATTCGCGTCCGATTGTGCACACAATCTTACAGAGCCTCGTTGGCCAACTCGAGCGATACCGACAGCTTGTGGACAATTTTGACAAATACCTTCTTGAACGTCGCCAAGGCTTGTTATTCTCGGAAAACCTGACGGACGCGCTGACACTCGATCTTGAGCCTGCGATGGATTCAGGGCCTTCAAACACACCTTCCACTCCGGTGCCATCTTTAAATTCCTCGGATACGAACGCCCAACGTGCAAAGTCCAAGCCAAAGACGCCTTCGTCGCTGGTTTCGTTTCTTACCCCAAGAAAGAACAAGTCGAAGGTACAAGCGCCTGCGGAAACTCAAGTGCCATCCCAGGATGACAGCAAGATAGTAACGTCGAGGCCCTTCTTTCCCCATTACCGGCAAACCCGAGATATTGTCGTTGAGTCATTCGTTGTACCGCCCCCTTTTGAGTCATCCAGCTTGTGGCCACCGACTCAAACGTCTAGTTGGGGATCTGATGAAGACGATGTGTTCTTATCTGGGAGCCACTGGGGAGGGGTGAACGTCCAAAATGCTAAGGGACCGGATGAGCACAAAGAAGGACAATCCCCTACTCACATTACTTTGTCCCATCTGTTGGACAACGTGGTCATTCTGGAAGAATGTATCAAGGAGCTAGCTGCCATCATCCAGGCACGAAGGAGTCTAGGGATAGATTCACTGAAATACGTATAAAAACAGGTCGACACATAAGAATAGACAACACCGTCTACCGATTGGGTGCCATGACATAGAAGTGATACAAGAAGTCGTCAAGCGAGGTTTAATTCGCCTTCTTAAGCCGACCCCTGCGCTTGCCCTCCAGTGCCTTTGCCTTGCCTGATGCAGGTTTGGATTGTGTGGCTTCGTCGGCAGCAGACCGGGGTCTCTTTAAAGGGGACCCCGTTTCCTCAGAATTACTAGGCTCAGAAACCATCTTCCGTTTCTTTCCCTTTGAACTTTTCTTGCCCGAAGACTCTTCATCTATGTCCGTGTACTTCATGGCCAGGTTATCCAAGAAACCATTCCTAGCCTTCTGCCTATGAAGTATGAGGGCTTGGAGAGTGGTGACATCTTGATCATCGGGCTCCTCCTTCTGTTTCTCCTTCCCCTTGCGCGCACTGACTTTTCCTGATCCATAGAATTCGTCCCAGACTCCCAGTTCCTTGGCCAGTTCCTCCGCTTCCTTGGCCTCTTTCTTTGCCTGTTTCTTTCGGACGAGTTTTGCCTTCTCGTCCTTGGATGTGGACTGCCAAAGCGGTAGGTCTGGTAGCTTGTCCTGGGCAATAAGCTTGGATAATATGGAAATAAAACGTGGTTCGTCGTCTATAGTCGAATGAGGAATATGTTTCATGATTTCACCGAGGGAACCGTCGGTGTGATGGTATGCAGTCATAAGATCTTGGACCTCTTCCTCGGAACCTAACGGTGGAAAATGAGGCTCACGCGGAGTGGTATCAATGCAATAGCTACCCTGGTAGTCCTTTTTCATTTCATCGAGTCTACCACGGGTAACGCGGTCAAAGAGGTCCTGGAAGTATGCGTCCCATCCTCCATCATCGTCGTCGGGATCGATGAGGCTGTCGCCGGTTGCACCAGTCCTATCGTACTTTTTGCGCCGATCCTCGTCACTCAAAACAGCATAGGCAAAACCTATTTGCTGAAAACGCTTCAACGCGTGTGCGCGTTCATGCTCGGAGGAGTTGGCGTGTTTGTCTGGGTGGCATAAAAGAGCAAGTTTACGATAAGCTTTCTTGATGTCTTCCTGAGAAGCATCCGATTTGAGCACAAGTACATTGTACAAGTCGACGTTGTCCTCGTCGAAGAATATCTGCGACATGTCCGAGTCTTGGTGGTCCATGGAAGGAAAGTGTGTGACATGCACACAGTGTGACACACACAAGGGTCACGTGTCTTTAGTACCGTCATGTCGTCCTCGTTGTTCTTTTTGTTGTTGGACAAGTAATGATGATGATGGCTACCAGCTACGCGGTGGAAACCGGCCAACTTGGTCCCAGGTTCTTGTTCTTGTTGTTCTCGCATTTCGTTAAATATCGAGCGACCCACTAGACTTTCAAAAGCACATCATGAACACACACCAACGCCACGGTGCTCCCCTCGTATCAGTCAGAGCTGACTTCTTTTCAGTCTCCCTCGAGACGATGATCAGGAATAGTGATGCAACCCTCCGCAATGCTGTATCACGCTTGAACTTAAGCTCTCAGAATAAACTACAACTCTTGGGACATATCGACCATATTCGCGTTTACAAAGTCAGAAGTCCACATACTCGACGATGTGTATGACAAGCTGACATCCAATAAGCATCTTTTCATCCACACTTATGTGCATCTGGTATCGTGTTGCCACAGCAGGTGTGCAATGTTTCCCTCCACCTGAACACAAGTTAACCGATGGATACAGAAGTTTGGATCGATTACTGGACTGTGCTACCTTTGCAAGGGAATGTAACAGTGTCCAGCAACTCGCTCGCCACTCCTTATTTAAAGAGTTACTCCGCCGCCTTTGGACGAACGTAAGAACCCTGTTATTTAAACACTGATGCCTACCTCATGTCCATACCAGTGCGCATGCGATCAGCACAGATTCCTCGTGCCTCATTTTGTAATACCCGACGACGACACTGATCTGCTCTATCTCCTCCTATACTGTAGCAAGAAGCCTGACCTGTATGAACTGCACAATAAACCAGCCATCTCGACGTGCGGCAAGAACCTGAAAGAATCCGAGCAGATTATAGAGCTACTTTGGCAGGTGTGCAGTTTCGCTGCTATGGACATGTCACATGACACAACGGTCTATTGTAGTTCCTGTTAGAACACAAGAATGACGATGTCGCGCGTCGTTTACGTGCTTGCATCTATCGCATGGCGAGGAAGTCGGCCTATCTTCCGAAGGCCTTGCGAATCGGAGGTTCCATATCTGATATCCACCAGTTTGGTGCTGGAGGGAATGGAACCTTGATGAAGGCAAAGATAGGTGGAAGAAATGTCGTCATCAAGAGAATATTATGTGATGATCGCAGCGCTCAGAAGAAGTGCCTCGAGGTTTGGAGTTTTTGAACCTTTTTTTTTCTCGTTGCAGACTGAGATTTGGACCCCAGCTGTTTGCTGGCGAGGCCATCCTGTGGAAGACCTTGGGACACAAGAATATCGTACCATTTATAGGGATCATTGCAGAAGGTCTAAACATGGGTCTGGTCTCACCATTCTTCAAGAACGGCAACATCAAAAATTACATGAAGAATTTTGACCTCAAGGGTCGTCTCACTTTGGCATACGGATGGAGCAGAGATCTCGCAGAAGGTTTGGAATACATCCACTCGCATGAGCCGCCCATCATCCATGGGGATCTCAAAGGCGTAAGGAATATCCAAAATGTCTACTCTTATCCTCATGTCTGAGATCACTCTAGGATAACGTGTTGGTCGACGACGGTGGCCATGCGTGTATTGGGGATTTTGGCCAATCCTATGCTTCAGACTCGGGAAAATACCTCGACTCAACGCGCGTTGGTCTCCCAGCGTGCCCTTTTCATTGGATGGCACCCGAGATTATGACGGGGGGAGAATATGTCAAAGCCTCGACCATGTCTGACATATATTCTTTGGGGTGTGTCTTGTACGAGGTATGCTCTAGCTCTAGCCAGGTCACATTAATTCTTATCTTATGACGTAAGTTGGTCTCTGGCAGGATCCCTTTTGAAGGTTATCCACCGAATGATGTGATGCACTTTGTCGTGAGTAAGAAACGCCCAAACAAACCAGAATGGGTTAGCAGGAATGATCCGCTTTGGAAAGTCGTCGAGATGTGCTGGGTAGATCGACCATCAGGTCGACCCTCCGCAGTACACCTCGTTCGTCAACTGGTCAATACCGTCCGTCGTAACTAACTCGTGCTTAATTTTGGAATCTTGTTCATGGACAATTATTATTTATTCTCATCATAAGGAATTGAAAGAGGGGTATTGATTCAAAGTATAGAACAATAATTAAGGAAGATCGGGTCCCGTACATCAGATAGGCAAGCGCACGTGAGAACCCGTGGGAACACCTAGCCAACTCCCCAAAGACGTAACGCATAAGACGCAATGCAATGTAACTGTCGTTAACTATATCCAAAAACGTTCGTGATCCGTAGATCGTCTACGATACTGATTGCGAAGACGATCATTCGATCGATATCTGTTGCTGAAGTGGAGTGCCACCCATATATGCTGACTGCCGTTCGGACATGCCCCCTGGTGTTTTCGGCGAAGATAAGTACTGTTGGTTCGCATTTATGTCTGAGGAAGGAGAAGGTTAATCACCCATTTTAAATGCTTCTGGATTTTGCTGCCTGACAGGCTTATAAAACTGACCATGAGTCTTGGAATCATGCAAACCCTTGTCAAAGTCCGAAAAGCACTTGAGACCGACCAAAAAGGTCGCCAATAAAAGTAAGAACGCGACAACCGCTGCAGGGAGTCTGTCAATGGAAAATCACTTTCATACGAGGTACTGACTGAATACGGTTAACGTTGCACGAGTCGTGATATACTCGCTTTCGGAGGATGGCAAGTAAAAGCGGACAAGCTTATAGACTAGGACACAAAAGAAAATTTAACACGCCACAGCATATCAGAAATCTATACTCACCAACTGCAGCAGAGATATCAGGCATCTTGGGTTAGCCGACTAGCCAAGGACATAGAATATGACCCTACAGTAACTCATGCACGGCAACATTAATGCGAGTGCCGTTGACATCATCCTGGACACATATGAGTGAGGTTCAATAAACGGAAAAGTAAAGATATCGCACCATTTAATTTCTCGTTGGACAGCATATGCGCAGCCAGCTATCAAGGAAAGAACCACAGGAATGGCGGCAATAGTGATACCAAACTCGGCGGAATCAGCAGCGAGAACGACGATGAGGAGCTGATAACATGTCAGTGATATAAAAGTAAAGTGGGAAGGAATTGAATACCTGCATGGTAACGCCGACAAAGCAGAAGAAATCAAATTTAAGGAGACAAATGAAAATCTGATAAAACTGGTACATCGCTTTTGTGGCTGTGATGAGCCAACGACACAGATTGATGATATAAAGATCACCAACACTTCAACTTTGGGCTAGCTCCGACGACGTGAAATATAACCCATCTAAAGCCAGTGAAGCCAGTGAAATCTACTAAGAATGACAAGCTCACCCAAATTCCCCGTATAGTTGTTTGATCCAGAAGATGAGGAAGAGCCACGACGCGGCTACGACGCAGGGCGCGACCAAGAGGAAGGGTTCCACTTTATGCCATAGCCAACTAGGGTCGTTGTTGCACTGCGATAAGGGGCAGTTCATAAGTGCTGCCATCGTCTCGTGCACTTGAAGCGCGGAGAAAACAATAAGAGCGCCATGGAACACTAGAAAGCGTCAGCTGACGAAACGCGAATTCAGCAAAGGGAAGCACAGATAATGCCCAATAATTGGATAATGTTTCTCAGCCGCAAAGCGTCATACGCCATAAAAAGCTCAAATATCCTGAAAATTTACATGAATAGACATCCGGAGAATGAAAGAAGAGATTACTCGGCGAGAATGAAAAGAGCGAGATAGCAGGGCAAGGTCTGGGAAGAGAATCAGCTCTCTCATGGCAAGGAATCCCACCATACAGTACCTTGTAAGACCTTATATCGAAAGTATCACCGAGGTATGCCTGTACCTATTGAAAACGCCTTCTATCACTCATACAACATGCCACACGTGTCTCTCACCAATCCGAAGGTGGATCCAACCATCGTAATAACTATTATGGCCTCTGACTTACGCATTAGCGACGAGGCCACGACATTCGGTGGCACGATTACTCACGGATTGCAACTGCAACCAAGAGTGTGGCATCATGTTCTGTGAGAGAGCTAAAAACCGGTGCAAAATGGACGTACTTGTGATGATGAAGGCACGTTGCGCTCTGGTGCTCAACAAGGGTTCCACCGCCATCGTGAATGAAAGAAGCAAGCTTGAGGAGTCGAGACTCGATTGTGATGGCGAGAAGCTGCGTTGAACAGGATGAATACTGCAGTAGCATGTGGTGGCTGTGCTTAACTAAGTGAGGGGAGGTGCTATGGTAGTACCCATAATTCATCTCAAAATTCATCTCCTCTCAATATACTCTCCTTCACCTCCCTTGCAACTAGCAGCTCCTCCCTCCACAAGGACTGGATATTTTCCGACATCCATACAACACAATCAACCTCAGCCTCCCTGTCTAGTCTCACAGAACCCGTTGTTATGGATCTCTCGGCTCTTTCGATGAGTCTGTCGCACAAAAGCACAACTGTCTTCCTCCAAGATCGTTCGTTCTCGCAAGACACACGAGATCTCTTGCCCATGATGACGTCTCGCCAAGTTTGAATGAGATTTCTGTCTGTAGAACCAACAGTGACGACCAGATGGCACAACCGTAAGGCGGTAATCAACCGCCAAGATGGCTGGACTCCATTTGCGGTCGAATGCAATGTCCAATCGCTTTCCGTACCTTTGAAGCCACAATGAATCACAGCGGAAAATGAAACTCACCCCCAGTAACCCTCTGCGACGAGTACAGGTTCCACGACTTCACGGAGATGCGCATTTGAGAAGACGTGCGTCTCAACCAAATCTTGAACATCTACTTCTCCACTTGAAGCGAGCCCGTTGTGGGGCAACATGTCTACAAACCCGTATTCAACAAATAGCTTCCTATTCGAGTGGTGTCCGTAGGTCAGAAGAATCTCGTCATCCCTCTCAACCTTCACATTTTTGGGGCAGACGAATTTAAGTCCGTCGCCAAGCGGATGAATAGGAGCAGCATTCCGGCTCTCAAAGTCTGATGGAACGAGAACCATGCGCGCTTGACCCGAGGTGTGGTTGGCGAAATCCACAATGGGACACATTGTTACGTTGTCCGGATCCGCTTTGTCGTGTTTCAGGCGGTAGTAGATGCATCGAGTATTTACTGTTCATAAAGGAAAGGGTCTGCAGGTTTGCCGAAATACAAATGAGATTACCATTAAGCCAAGCCCACAAAAAGTTCACGACCGCATCGAGGGCTTCAAGATTCGATGGCCTTCGAGCTATTGATGGAACCCTTCGCTAGTACGCCCCGCGTGAGCTTGAATAATGTAGGAAGAGAAGGTTGCATGCTCACAAGCAAGGCCCGCACCGTGCACCAATCGTCCCAAAATCGAGTGTGGAGACAATGCAACGCCACTAGCACGCTCGGCGGAAGACGATTCAATAACGAAATACGCAGGTTATCCGCTCTGTCAAATTTTGATAGGACTAGCCAGGTGAGGGGATGATTTCCAAAGTCCCTGGGTAGAATCGATATGTAAGGTCCAAAAGAAGGATCTGTACTATCTTCGTCAGTGTTTGGACGCCACAGAAACAGGTGCATCGAGATCAGCTGTATGGCCGTCAACGCCTTGACCACCCCCAGGTCGGGAGGATAGAGTCGTTCAAGGGTCATCTTGTTCATCAGCGCTGTTGGCGGGATCATGAAGAGAAGGCTCCCCGGCTGATACCGTTATGCATATCATTGGCAAAAGTATCGGTACGGGACCCACGAAGTCTGACTTACCACGCAGACATTGCATGCAAAAAGTCCATTGCCGGCTGTGCGATTTTCGTGTCAGCGACGTTGGATGAACAACTGCTTGTTACTCAACCAAATGTCATTTCTCTGCAGTCCACGGCAAGATTATGTGCAGGAAAGCCGTGAGCCTCAAGCCAAGAGAGTAACTTTTTCCATCTACCCTGGAGGAGCGTCGAAGAATCCCCAGCCATACGAATATGTGAAGGCTATACTAGTACCAGAGTGCCACAATCAGTCACAATTATTGATATATGAAAACGTCTCATCGATCGATCGACGTTTTCCAGGCGAGTCGTCAACATGTCCGTATTCAATTCATCTCGTCTCCTCGGAAAGACTGTTCTGATCACTGGAGCGAGTACCGGGATTGGCAAGGTGTGTCTCACTTCATGCCCGTAAGGACAAGGTCATAAACCGCGCCATCATCTTATCATCGCCAAGGCCACGGCCATTTTGTTTGCCAAGGTCCATATTCCTTCTGTGACTTTCTTCAGTTATACTCAGAGCCCATTGCATAGGCTGGCGCTAATCTTATCATCACCGCACGTCGAGGGGATGTCCTGCAGAACGTAGCAGAGCAATGTGCTGCTGTCCACAAGGTGTCTGGCGTCCAACAAGGCGGAAATTTCGTTTCCATCGTTCTCGATGTATCGGATAGAAACCAGATCGCCTCATTGTTGGAAAAAGTCCCACCCAGCCTCCGTAATATCGACGTTCTCGGTGAGCAACACGAGAACTGGGGTACCCACCTAATATAGATTTGTACATGATTTTTCCTTTAGTCAACAACGCAGGGTACGTCGTCGGAGTCGATCGCGTCGGTGATCTATCACTAGATGTCATGGAGAACATGTTTGCTACCAATGTCTTTGGGCTCATCGCATTGACCCAGCTACTTATCAAAGGTACTCTTTCGCTGTCTGGTTTCGCCTTCCGAGTCTCATCATCGTTCAGATTTTAAGGAAAGGAAGACCGGTCATGTCATTAACATTGGCTCCATCGCTGGAAGGGAGCCCTACGTCGGAGGTAGTGTCTACTGCGCCACTAAGCACGCTGTCAGAGCTTTCAGCGGTGCATTGATGAGAGAACTCGTGGACACTCCTATCAAGGTGACCGAAATCCAGCCCGGTGGGTTACGGTATGCTATTGGGGCTTTCAGCAAACCTGCTCACAAATTGCAGGAATGGTTGAAACTGAGTTTTCTATTGTGCGTTACAGAGGCGACAAGTCAGCGGCAGACAAGGTATACGAAGGCCTCCAGCCTTGTAAGCCCAGGGTAATAATTTGTTCTCCTGCTGATTGTTGCACAAGTGGTAGCCGAAGATATCGCGGAAGAAATTGTCTGGGCAGCATCACGTCCATCTCACGTGAACATTGCAGAAGTTTTTGTTCTTCCAGTGAACCAAGCCTCGGCCACTCTCACTTATAAGGCCCCAAAGTCTCAGTAGAGAGATGGATCATAGCGAATATTTAGAAGCCAATCGCAATAAGATGGGAACATGTAAAAATAAGGATACAGCAAAGATATCATGAGTCAAGATAAACACGACTCATAGAAGCTAGCTTCTACTTCTTCTTGCTTTTTGATCTTGTTATTTTCGCAGGAGTAGTAGGTGTTGGTTCAATGTCGTTATCATAAAGGTATTTCTTTACTACGATCTGCTCCGTAACAAGCTCAGGACACGGCCGATGGTCAATGTCGACAAGGTTCCCAAGGGGATCGAGAGCAAGGCCCTGAAAAGTGAAATCAGCGTGTTCTGAGAAAAAATTCCTGTGGTACCCACCTTCGACGTAGATGCCAAACAGCCTCTCATAGCAATATTCTTGGGCAGGGGCTTCGGCCCGAGGTTAACCTCATCAAGATACACAGCAGTCGATAACCCCCGGTGCCATTTTACTTGCTTCACTGGTTTGACCTTCCTATCGTTCCCCTCAAGCTTCAATGCTTCGATCATGCGTTCGGGTCGCTCCGGAGTTTCATAATCTTCCTCATCCCCAGGACCGCGGCAATGTTTCTGTGAAGTGGCGTAATCATTTTGAATATGGTCTGCACGCCAACCGAGGGAGATAGGAACGCCCTCTCCTTCGGTATCACCATTTGCTGAAACCCCATCACTCATCCGCGCTTTCCTCTGGGCTCTTTCTCGCCTCCGCGTGTCTCTTTCGTCATGCTGTTTTTGCAAAATTGTCCGTGCCTTGACTGCCGGACTTTCCGGTCTAAGACCTTCCCTTCGGATAACCTCCGTTGCCAGTACCGCCACAGTCTGTTGATTCTTTGTTGTATTGGAAGTAGTGAGCGCCTTCAATGCAGTAGCACTCATGCCCATGAAACCATCACCTTCCGTGCGGGACGGGGGCTTGCGACGAGTTGGGGGGCGAGTAGAAGTATTGCTGTTGAAGATGTCCGAAACGTCCTGTGGTTGAGTTGCCTTGCGGGAGGCCCTCCGCGGGCGGCCGGAGGGCTCCCTACTGTTTGCTTTCTGGTGTGATGAAGGGCGATCGTGCGTGTTAGGTTCCAGAGTTGGCGCACCACGATCTGACGGTAGGTCAGGCGGTTCGCTTTGAGAATGCGAAGGCGACTGCACGTCGGCAGCCAGTTTCTCGTCACAAGGCTCTTCATTCGACGATGATGAAAGTTCCGAAAGTGGAGATGGAGGCGACAGGATGGGTTCCACCATTTGGACTGGGTTTGTCTTCGGTGGGTACCGTGCTGATAGCATGCCATCTACTACTTTACGAAACTTCAATGGTTGGGTGATCTTAGGTGGACTCAAAACCAAGGGAGTCTGGACCTGGGAAGGATTCTTTGCATGTTTCGGAGCGTACTTCCCGCTGAGCATTCCTGGAACCACTTGGCGGACCATGACGGGATGGGAATTGGAAGGGGCCGTTGTTTCTCGTTTGCGCTTGAGTGATCCAACCAGAAGTAAATCATTCGAATGTCGAGTGGACGTCACTTCTACGCTGTTATTCGTCACTCCATTGTTCTTGCAGATAGGTTGAAACGATGAACCCTTCTGCAGATGGATATTACTGGGTGAGAATCCGTCATAGAGAATGAACTACTCACGGCAACGCGAGTTGGGGCAGTTGTAGCTTTTCTATTGTTTGGTGGGGGTCTTGCATATGGCTTGTTGCCAATTCGTGGGATACGACTATTGGCAGACTGCTGTCTCAGTTGAGATGATTTCTGTTTCACACTGTCCAGCGTATGACCGGCCCCCTTTGCAGTTTCTGTGGTCTCGTTCTCTTCAGGGACGGGCAACGGAAGATCGCAGATCAATTTCTGACCGGGAACGAGAGGAAATGGGAGCTTAGTGAGTGATCTCTGGGGAAAAGGAGCCACTGGAAAGATAGATTCCTTAGGCCTCTCATGGCTGTCTGGTTTGGGAATGGCAGCACAAGGCTCTGCAGATCGACTGCGAACGACAGTTGGTCCTATGGGTGGCTGCTCTGCGGATGCACTTCTGGCACGGGGATCAAATCGCATAGGAGAATTCTGGCTTTGATTCCCTCTCGAGGGTGAAGTTGTCGAGTCTTTAATTGGTATCCGCTTCGCTGGGCTGCGACATGGGTCATCAAGAGCTGGCCGCGTAAAGACGGGAGCCCTTATCGCCGGCAAACGACCCGGATGAAAGCAATCTGATAGTTGAAGTGCCTTCTGGTATGAAGCAGTTCCACGTGCAAGAGCAGTTCCGATAGGCACTCTTTGCGCAGGGGTGCGGATGTCATTGTGCTCAGATGAAAACTTGACAGGGGAGATCGTTTCTGAGATGTAATTGTTCGGTCGTATTCGGGTAGGAGTAATGATGGGTCGTTGAACAGTCGATCGAGAAAAATCAGGGGGTACTTTAGATGATCTGGGCGACTGATGTAGTGTCACTGGCCGGCGCCCAATAGGGGTAGATTTTGTGGGCAAAGTTGTTGGTTCAACCGGTTCTGAAAGTACATTAATAACGTGAGAAGGAGAATTAAGCCTCTGGTGTAAGTTGGCGTCATCCCTCGTGCATTTGCTTTCTTGTGGTTCCTCTAAGATAAGTAGGTTGCTGTGGTCTTCAGACAAGAACTCTTTCCCGTCGTTACTGGTGATGGTGGGCAATGAAGTCTCGACCCCCTTGATTAACGGCAGTGGTGATTGAGTTGTCGCATCGCGTGTGAGAGGTAAAGATTCACTACGGCTCTGTTGCCCAGAACTTGAGAAAAGCACCACTGAACAGACATCGGAAGCGGGTAGTGTTGGAAATGGGTCCGGAAGCTCGGTAGGGAGAGAAGCAGTTATGGTTGTTAGTTGTTCATGTGATCCAGCAGCTGGGTGGATGGCTGCAACACCATCCGCCGTGCTGTTAGGTTCGCACACGTGCTGTGACGAGCGTGAAAGACAGTCAAAGGATAGTTGGGTGGGTAACTTGTTGTCTGGTTTTTGACTCTCGTGGGCGGCACTTTCCATGGGGACAGGTGTAACAAATGGTGGGGAAGAATCGGGTGCGACAGAGCCGTGAGCGGGACGAATGCTAGACTGTGATTTTCCTGGTTGGTCGCCTGAAGTTAGGGTTTGTAAGCACCCTGAAGGGTCAAATGGGAAATATGAGAGCTGGTCAAGTCGTTCCAAAAGGTTTATGGGACGGAATGGGCTTGGAGGTACGGATATAGCATGCGATGGGAATTGACCATCTTTTCCAGGCACGTAGTCAGCGCCAAGTCGTCCAAGGTCTTCAGGGGGTGGTGAAGGGTTATCGTGCGCTCGTAGGATCTTGTTCGCAAGTACCGTTGAAGGCTCTAGGGCGAAACGATCGCGTGCGGAATAAACGGGAGTGTGCTACCACTTACCGTCTGGTGGAAGGATGTCACTCTCGGGTGTGTGTTCGCGAGAGCGGTAAAGAGTAAAATCATTGACACTATCGGACCCATCATCGCTACCTGTGTCCTGACACCCGACTGGCGGCTGTGATGGTGGAAGACAGGACAAGCGCGGCGATCGACGTACAGGGGTGCCGACTGCGCCCGATTTCACAATTCGTCGTTGCGCGACAATTGAAACAGGTAGTTTGTCCAGCGGTTTCAGTGGAACATCAGGTTTCTGGTGTGGTGGGTTCGTAGTACTATCAGCAGGAGTGGTGTCACAGCTAGTTGTTGCAGCCATGTCACGATGGCCAATTGGAAGGCAGTGTGTCGCGGTGGGGAACACGCGGGATGGTGAGCAGCTCTTCTCAAGAAACAAGTCAACAGCAGCGTTCGATCCAGAAGAAAGGCGGGAGGAGGAGCAAACATTCAAGTCGCGTTGGAGGCACGTGACTAATATACCTCAACTATTACAATCACAATTAACTAACGAGTACAACAAGATCTTCTACCACCGACAAGGAAATACGAATAATAGGTCCCACTGGGTACGGATAAAGCCCCCTCTGTAGTACAGAGGCGTGGAAATTTGGACACGCGCGAAATCGACCTACTTGACCAATTTCTCGCTGGGGCTTCATTCAACTGCGTTTAGAAGACCGATGGCTTTCTCGGGGAAGACGAAGAGGAGCCAGGTGCAACAGGGTGCGGAGGATCATCCGATACGGATTTCAACTAAAACAAAAGGAAATGAGCCCCACCATGCGCTACTGGATGTTAACAAACCTGAAGATTTTCTTTTGCTAACAGCTCAATTGCTCTAGTCTGTCGATCCATCTGCATTTTCATGTCTTCAAGCACAACTCTTAGGCTCGAGCCAAGATCTACCCCTTGTGTTGGTACTACGGACAAAGCGCCGGGTCCTCCGTGATGACACGTTTCTTCAGGTGACACGTTCGCTGTCAATCCACCGTTGATAGACATCGCGCTGCGCTCCGACGAGGTAGTAGCTCTCTCTGTGGTCGCCTCTCTACAGCCGCTTGCCCACTGACAAGGTCCCGCCATCCCATCGTACAGCTTGTCACCGACAAGTTTCTGCGAATGTGCGATCAATCGAAGTGCACTGTCCCTTTCGTTCCCCAGAAGGGTCATCGCCTGCTCCAAACGGAAATCAATAGCTTTGGATATATCGCTTTCTAGCATGGAGAACAATGTTTTCCACAATGCCTCAAGTTCCCCCACGCGATTCCCTAGTCGTTCTCTGGCTCGAGAGTGACCGTTTATAACAGTAGCGAGTGCAGGTGTCACCGCCATTGCGGCATCAGGGACAGCTCTGGAAAGCTCCGAGGAGAGTCCAGTGAAGGCTTTTAATTTATCCTCTTCTCGATCCAGAAAACAAGTGTCCTGGACTATTTCGCAGCACAACCTGGCCCGTAGGTTAGTAATCTCTACTGACGGAAGGATGAAAGCCAACTTTGCAAGATGATGAAAAGTATCCGAAACCCTAATCGTCGTTTTGGGATCATGCGAAGACGGCGAAGCAATCTTATCCATCTGGGTTGTATGATGAGTGTCGCCACCGGACGTGGACCCAAACGCAGCCTTGGCAGGTCAGTGTCAATCACACATGCATAGTTGATTACTAACATGCTCAGACAGCCTTGGGCGTTGATTTGGGTATGGATCACCTTCTTCATTCGTTCTTTTCAAGGAATGTCCTTGCTCAAAGGGGACGTCGCGCTCTCTGGTATAGGCCCGGGGCTCGGGATCACGCCTGCGATCTCCACTACAAACAGACCAGTCTCGAGGACCGTGTTCTCGAGAAATTTCCTTTGGTTTGCGCTTGAACAGATCCGTTTGTGATATCAGCGGCGAGGAGCGTTGACGATGAAGGGGACTGCCTGGTGACAACTGAAACTTATTTTTCCCCTTTGATCTTGCAACCTCTCTATACCCCGGAGAAGGGGTTTCGTCATTCCTACGTCTGAGCTTGGCCCACTGACGATCGTTTGGGTGTATGAATCTAGAAGAGAGCTGAGTCTTATGCGATCACGACTAGTGAATAAATACGTGCCGACACTTGTTACCCTGCGTGCAATATGGCTTGATCGGAATGCCTGCCTCGTCAAAGTGCTTATGGATAAGATGTCAGACGATAGGATACAGGAGAATACGAGCACCTACGCGACAACGCTGGGTTTTGTAGAGGGACATGACGGTAATCGGTCAACGTTAACGGTGACTGTGACTCGTGACTACGACTATGTCTTCATTCATCGACATCAACAATAGTATTTTATGTCACCCGCGCCGAAACAACAATAACTCCTTCTACCGCTACTCTTGTGCACGAACATGAACTTTCTCTTCAGCCAGGATCATACCACTCAAATCAGGTACCCTCTTGCTCCTGCTCTCATTCAAACCAAGGAATCGGAGTCCATATCCCTAGAAAAATTCGTAGAGAAAAATTGCCCCAGTCTCCGTTCCGTGTTTCATCCCGTTTGGTGGCTCCCGAGGTCTCGTGGTGTGATGTCTCGTTCCAAGCCGAAAACTTACCCCCCATCAGTGGCCACATGCAGACCTTGTATTGTGTCGTCGGTGATTTTTCACAGAGGGACAAGGTGGATTATAAGAGGTAAGAAGTATCGTACAGCCAATCGTTTGTGTCTCAGCCAGAATCAGGACTTTCCTTCGCCTGAAGGATGGCGGAACGCTGTCAGTTCTGAAACCATGGTGTTCTAGCACTCGTTTTATTGTTTAACTCCATAGGGGGCTCGACTTCACACCGATCGATGAAAGTAACTTGTCGCCAGATACACCAATTGTAGTGGTTATGCACGGACTCACCGGAGGTATGACCTCGCCGAAACCATGTGCCTCCATTGAAGTTCTTCAAGGTTCGTATGAATCGTATGTGAGAGCCATACTAGCTCCGGCGTGTCGGGCCGTCTCACAGGGCGGCCTTGGCTATCGTGCTGTGGTCGTTAATTTCCGCGGATGTACGTGGTATCGCAACCCGCTGCAAACGCGTTGTTGATAATGGCTACTCGTAGGTGCGGATGTGCCCATCACGAGTCCGCAGCTTTACTCTGCCGGACAGACGGATGATATACGTCAGGCTGTGTTCTATATATCGAATGAATTTCCAGATGCTCCCTTGTTAGGACTCTCCTTCTCCCTCGGAGCAAATGTGATGACTCGTTACATTGCCGAGGAAGGAGAACATTGTCGCTTTCAGTCGGCATGTGTTCTAGGATGTGTAGGTTGGATCCTCAGTTTTAGAATGTTAAATGAACCCGTTCTGTTGTACAGCCATGGAATCTAACAGCAAATATCGAGAAGTAAGCGTTTGCCTTGATTGTTGATCCACCATCTGCTTAATCATTAGTGACCAGGCTCGACTCGACGTACATTGGACGCCACGTCTACTCAAAGGGAATGGGTCAGAACCTCGTGAATGTCCTCAGGAAGCATACCTCTACGCTTACCCGCGATCCTGACCTTGCTATAGCCGAGGCTACAACTCGTGCCTGTGCCTTGAGTTGGCCCAGCGTGGTGACATTTGATCAGGTTTTTACCAGGATTGGAGGCAGCGCAGCACCTCCTTGGCCTTTTGCTTCCGCATTTGATTATTATGAATATGCCTCAAGTCACAAAGTAATTGGAAATATACGGATACCCTTCCTCTCGATCAATGCGGCAGATGACCCGGTTGTTCAAGAAGTTCCAATGGACACGAAAGAGAACGATTGGGTAGTGATAGTTGTAACTCCACATGGCGGACACCTCGGATGGTTCGAATCAGATCACGCATGGGGTCAGGTAAGGAGGTGGGTATGTGCCCCAGTGATCGAGTGGCTGCGTGCCACGGGAGAAGGTGTCTGTCGAAGTAGACAAAACATCAAGGTGCTCCGAGAATTAGATGGGTTCTTGACGGAGATGGGATCAGAGAGATTAGGTTCTAAGGTTGTCAGTGAAGGACTGGTCATCGTCAGCACCGGGGCGGCGGCTGGCATGATAGCAGGCCTATAGATAATAATCCCAGTGCAGAAGATTAATTGTGGGCAGCGACCATTTGATTCCCGTGCTACTTTGCGTCTATAATATAGAATGAAGCGGTTCCTAATCACTGTCGCTGAAATGCACGCGGTCGTCCTCGTCTTCTTCTTCTTTCGATTGGGTGCGATCATACTGACTAAAGTCAACAGAGACGGTCCCCTCCTCCATGAGACTGTCGTCTTCGTGCTCCAGACTCCTGTTTCTTTCAAACAGTTGGCGGCCTGTAAGCAACACTGATCAGAGAACAAAGAAGTAGAAAATTATCGCGAACCAGTCAAGCGGGTTGCAATTTTCTTGACCTCCTCCCTCTCCTTGGGAGTGAGGCCACGCAGCCTCTCTTCTTCATCCCGTATTTTTTTTTGTGATGTCTCTTTGTCAAAATTAGCTTTCCAGGCCCTGAAAGATGCGATCGTGACTTGAGTCCCACGAGTGCGTGCCTCTTCTGCCTAGCCCGGCGGCCCATTAACATTTCGCGCCTTAGGACCAGAGTAAGATCTCACTTCGATCGCTAGACGCTCCTTTTCGCGCTCTTCTGCTGCGCGCGCCTTTGCACGATTTTCGACCAAACCAGACAAGCCTTCCCTGAGATGCGAGACCAATGTGAATGTCATCGCCATACCCTTGTTTTCTTCGCCCTGGAGCACGCTCGAGTAAATGGTCATCGAAGAAGACAAAATCACAACATACCACATCCCAAAGTTCATTCAAAAGTGTCCTTCTCTCAGTTTCATCTAGCTCCCCATCAATGACTTCTAATGCTAGTTCGGGCAGGGCATCGGGGTAGTCATCGGTGTAACTGAGTGTCAATTTTAGCTTGACTTTCTTCCACACCCAACATAAGTTTTCGCATGAATGCAACATTCAGCGAGCCAGCCCACATGGTTCTGCGCCATCTATAGTGGTGTCTGGTTCGACATCGATCACGATCCGTTTGTCCGATACGACTATTACATGGACGTTGAGAGAATGGAATGGAAGAATTTAACGGAGACAAACTGGACAGCTCTGAGGGGTATATGGCCTCGAGAACCTAACTTTTGGTGAGTGAGGACGTGGTGAAGGCATGGAAAACTTCCCAACCTCGAACTCTTCCTGTAGGACGGACGACATAACTCATCCGATACCCGACTAATTGGTTCCGAAGTAAGACTGCTTCATTTGGCCAAAACATTTTTCACTTTGGCTGCAAGTCGACGAGGAGATATGCCTTGGACCCATCGGCTTACCCCAGCTGCTTTACGATGTGTTGTCTCTCTTCCGTCCGGAAATCGTACCGCGATGAGCACTGCGACACTTCTGAACGGCATTCGGTATATGTCCCGGTTGTCTCCAAGTGCTTTCGATGTCAGAAACATGATAGGAAAAGCACTGGACTTCGAAGGATCACTGCCGGGGGTCAAGTCGCCTGCAGACATGTGGGCCGACAAAAGCAGCAGCTTGAAGCTTCCTCCACCCCCAAACACATGGACTGGTATGCCTGCCCATGCTCAACTACTTCATACCAAAACTTTGACACAGGTAGACGGGTCGTCGTCCATGATGGAGATTTGAAAAGTGCATTTCAACAACTCAACCTGCGTCTACGGCAAAATCTTGTCGCCAAAGAGATTGCGCTGACTGTTCGGCACGAGAAGAAAGGTGACAAAAGGGCACGTCTCCGGAGTGAACGGTGGAGAAAACGGTTTGCCGATGCGGTGTGTTCAAATCTCCAGCCTCGTTTACGCTTACTCACTATGCATCTCCCAAAGGTGAGGAAACGGGTACAACTGGTCAGTACGATACGTCGACGGGGGTAGTTGAACAAAGCTGTCAACGCTTTATGCCACACAATCCTACACTGCGGCCGTTTCTGGTGACCTTTGATTTTTCCATGCATTCGGAATTTCAAGTCTTAAGCGGGTCAGCTGCGCCGCGAACCTTTCCATATGGCTATCCAAAATGAGTTCGATCAAAATGTGACTGCTTTACCGTGCGCGGCTACTTTGGTGAGAGTACAATATGGTAATCGCCGTCGCTAAATGACAAGACTCTTAGTTGAGAATTTGGTGAGAGCCTTTCTTGAAGGGGTGGAATGCTTGGAGATTTGTGGGGTTCGTCTGCGACGGTTGAGCGAGAGCCGGGAATCATTGTGGAGATGGGTTTCATTCGGCATGCAATTCCCTTTACCCCACCCGCAACTAGGCGACGCTTGACTGATGGCGATCGTTGTCTACTGACAATTCCTGATTGACCTCGTGTTATTCTGTAATTCAGTGACTGACGGCCAACTCTAAGATTCTATCAAACCAACCAAACTCCGATGCGCACTATGCTATAACGTGTCCATTTCAATCCCACCAAGCGTGCTGACGGGCCATCAAGAGTTAACCCTACATACGGGGTGAAGTGCGCGAATTTTCCCTTGATGCGGCGTCCCCCGATTTGTTCTCTCGCTCGCAACCCGACGCCTCGTGTTTTCCACGATGAATTGATAGACAGTGCTCTTCCCCTGCGATGCACCGCTTTATTGCATCGGAGATAACAATCTCGCCCTTCGTGAATCCCAAGGAATGGCCCGCGCTCATCTTGTTAATCCACCGAAGAAGGAATGCAATGTGTACACCCAAGCTGATGCACTTTCCAGACGCTACCGAGAGAACTCGGAGCGAAATGGGACCATGCCGGTCAAAGATGAGCTCCGTTCGATTAATTTTTGCCACGCGCGCACTGCAGATGACCGGGAAGGAGTCGCACACTGGTTCACGCAACGTATTATTCATTCGAGTTCCGGACAAAATTTACGATGTATCTGCCTCGCCTCGCCTGGTCTGTCAATGTGACCGGCGACCATAGAAAATGAGGTTTCCGTGCGCATTTGTGACACAACCGCGGGATCCACATAAAATCCATTACCATGACGGTGGTAAACCAACCAGAAACAACTTATAACGGCCACTCTGGAGCTGCGTTAGCTCAAGCTCGCTCATACCCAATCGTTCACTTCTCAAAAATGTGCCATAATGTATGTGCACTGTTCATCCAGAACCACGGCTTTGATTGTCATCCCGTTCCAGATAATTGACGGTCGCTACCATACCCCTTGTCGGCATTTCGTATCTATGTCGACTCGACTACAAGATTGCCTAAGACCCAACTGTCTTTTTAGCAGAAGACATGTGCATCCGGTTGGTGAGAAAGCGTTCTTTAAGCATCCCGAGAGGAAGTTTACTGACCTGAACCCAAGGATGCAAATCTCAGTCTTGTATTAGACTGATGGCATTACCCGTCAAGAACCCAATACGTATTAGTCCTACTGTTTGTTCCAAATGTCAGCTTGGTCCGGTCCCGATGGGAACTATGAATTTGTAAAAAATGCTTGTTAACAATTAGCATGTCACGGCCGCGCTGGTGTTCGCTGCCTCGCCACTTAATACAGACATACCTTATGATCTTTTATGTATAATGGAGACTCGCCATTTGGGCAACCTTTTTTTGCCAGACGTTTGCAGTTCCACTCCTAGCTATGAATATTCGCCGGACGCGTGCATATGATAGCGTTCGGGCCAACATCCTTGAGCGGTAAGGCAATCCCCACTAGTGCTAAAGTCAACATGGATCCATGCATATCTGGGGCAAATGTCAGTGTTGAGGCGAAAGAACCCCAGACATGATGATTCAAAGTGGTCACGTCAGCGGCAAGGAGACATACATAGATCTCGAAGCTCGAGATCTTGAGAGTGGGCCGTTTTGTTCAAGATAACAGTGGGGCCGCAGAAGTTTGACCTTGGTCCCAGAGAAACCGCCACATCGCCGCATGACCCGACCAAACTCGAGCTAGTCGACGATTTCGCTATGCTCACAGTAATATTTGTGCAGTTGAGCATCGTTGGAAAGGTTTTGTGACCGTCGATGAGGCTTTGTCCTAAGTTTGGTTGGTGTTGTGGTGTGACTTCTTTTGGTTCATGTTGTTATTACTGGTCCTAGTTTCAAGGTTTCTATAGTGACTTGGCATATCATTATGAGCTAGTGTGCTGAAAACCTCTAGTCATCTGGTTTTTATTTCATTCATTGCATCCAAGCCTCTTTCTTCTTTTTTTTTCCGCTGTTAAAAAGCTGAATGGCGTTGAGAGCTTCAGATGATTTGCGATGTTACATCCGAGAAGCAACGCTTCCAGCCATGGCGCACCGCTCCCCCCGTGGTGAATCCAGCGGGTCACTCCATGTCGCCTTGAGCATTCGACCGGAGCGGTACCGCAATTTGAGGCTCGTGCACACGATTAACGCTATGCCTTTCAGCGGAATCATTTCTGATTGTTCGTATTTTCTCCAGCTGGCCCGCGTTTTGCTGACTACCAGATTCAGGGGTAGAAAGAACCGTACCATGCCAGCCATTAGGCGTGAACGACGAGGACGAGCACACTGGAGAACGTCTGACCATTCCTTGCGATGCATTCTTTTCTATAGTTGCTCTGCCCCTTGCGAAGGCAGAAGATATTGAACGGTACGCTTGATCATCTGCGTTCAAGTGCGAATGGTCTGACACAATAAAAAGTGTGTTCATCTGGGTGGACATGTTTCCCCTGGAAAGCACTCGCCGCATACTGAACCTCCTGTATGAGGATATAAAGTCATGGAAATTCCTCCCATGCGAGGAGGGTCCCTTTTTAAAGTCTTCAACATGGTCGTACGTCAGCAATGACCAAAGCAAATCAACTCTTTCGCAACATGCATTATTTTTGTTCTTGATGGCACCCTGGGTGTTAACCAAACAGGACCTACAAGAATTCGCTCAAGGACAGTCGGTGTGTATCGTACCACTCAAAGGGCTTGCCAGCAGAACTAATAGGTCCAAGTTTCCTGATCGATCTTCGTTGGATTCATTGAGAAACGAGACGCAGAGTGCCTTTCGCGGAAAGGAATGGCTCTGGAGCAAGGTTCTTGTTTATTGCTATTCATCAACGGGATAGTCCTGATCAGTCGGAAGGTCTGGGACACCTGCATCTCTAGAGATTGTCCTTGGTTCATAGTCACCACCTACACTCATTGGATCTTTGGGGTTTTCTCCGCCGGTGAGTGTCCCCCCTCTAGGACTAGTAAACAGTTTCTAAGCCTGTGGCCCCAGGTTGGAGTGCTTCATTCGTGTCCCCTGTCTATGGGTTCGACGCTCACACGCCCACGATTCTAGAAGTTCTCACCTTTTGGTTGATCTCTGCGATGGGATATCCGGACGGGTTTGCGGTACCTGAGATCTCCTGTGAACCGGCACATCACAAACAGCTTTTGGTTGCGACACCACGCGATATTTCTCGCGAAGAGCCCGCTGAAGCAATGGCGGTTGCACTCGTTTGATTAGAAGACGTATGACATATAACGTATATTTATTGTACGACAAGAATATTTCAATCGTCACTATTGCCTTCTTTTACTTTATTTTTTTCGCCGCCGTAGCCGGATCTTTGACTTTGCGAATTCTATTATCAAAGTCTTGGTATCCTTTGAGTGGTGCATCCATGTTTACTGTTGCACAATGCACAAACTAACTCCGATGAAACATCTCCGTGAAGTTTGGATCTTGAATAACCCTAAAGGTAGACTGTTCCAGAAGTTGACTTCGGCACTTGGCATCGCTCGGCAAAGGTGCGAGTATTAACGCTGACTGATCCGTTCGAACATAAGACGTCGGACCGGGCTCGCAGTTCGAGCACCAGCCGATCAGCCAGTGGGACCCCCGGGAAAATAGCGATCATGCGCGCGTCCGCGGTCAAATCACTCGATAGACAACCGCCAGCTTGTGGCTGGAACTTGGACACATCGATAATCAAGATGATCACTATAGAGATTAAGTCGACAGCTCTTCTACACGACCATGGTCAGGACTGGATTCCTCGTGTACTGATCAATATGGTAGGGTAGAGGGATGACACCGATGAATGATCACTCCGAACCTGCTTGAGCTGCCTAATCGGGATCTTTTGTAGGTCGCTAAGGTAAACAGGTCCGACCGGAACATCTTTTCTTAAACGGGGTATTCAACGGACCGTCCAGCGATGAAATGCAAAAGCACAGCGAGTTCTATGAAAGCGCTCCTAGATAATTACCGAGGGTTTACTGTAAGGTCCATACCCGTCGCTCGTCAACTCAGCCAAGATCGAGCCTAAGAGCTTTACTGTGGTCCTCCTGTGTTGTTTTCATAACGTGCACATGGGAAGGAGTCATTGAGGGAGAAGTGTTCCCATGAAAAGATTCTGGTGTCAAACTACTGTTATTGACCACCACAGGGACCGTGGGTAGCAACTGCGAAAACGGCTCATATAGCTTCGGCCGCGGAGTGTGAGCTGGTGGGTTGATCTGTTCCCAGTCAGAGTTGTCAAAGGGTTCTCTCAAAGACTAACCACTGCGAGTGAGGAAACATGCAAGGTCGTCTGTGGATCTTGGGCCGAGTAAAATTCAAGCATGATACTAAGAGCATCTGGATTGTTGACTTGAGCTGGTATGCTCTTCACATGGGAATGGTATGCTGACCTGCGAGATTCTGTAATTCCAAGTCAGAAAACCCAAAATAGTCCACTACGAAACGAGAAGCGTCCGGGGAACCAGGTTTGTGTGACGGAGGTGTCGGAAGCGAGGCGGAGGGCGGAGATGCACATATCCGAGCGTCTAGCGACGGGGAATGGGGACCCTCGGCCGCATGTTGTGCCAATATAAAGCACGCAGCTGCAACGATACGAGGCGGGAAAAAAATGCAGAGTGGGGTGCGGTATCTGATGTGCGTGAGTCGTGTGACCACGGTTATTAAGAAAAGACTTGCGAATCATGGGCCAGGCTCCATGCGTAATCTTGAACGTGAGTGCTCGCTTGCTGCACGTCAAACATGTCTACCAAGATTACGTGTGGACTGGTTGTCACAAAATCAAAACAGAGGGCTTCAAGGAGGGCTTCTTCTGTGAGTAAGATGGCCGTCTGCTGCTGCTCGACCTCCTGGTAAAAACATGAGGAGGGTTTGGGAAATTCAAACGAAAAAGAATACTTGCCACGCTCTCGGCAGGTATGTGCGAAACGTCAGTCCCAGTGACCTTGGACTGACACACCCTCGCAACGTCACGTAACTTTCTGCCACATTCCTCAGTCTTGGTCGCTAAGAATACACATGCAGCAGCGACGTCCTGTAAGAGTGGTGTCTAAGTATTTGGATGCCGATCGAGAGAGGGCGGCAACTTGTCTGTGGTAATCTTCCATGGAGAACCTCATGAAAAAGCGATGAAACCATGTGGCCGCGGTGAACATTGCCGAAGAGGGCCTGTGTGATAGTAAGACGAGAGAAAATTGAGATCTGGGATGCAAAAGAGCACGACAAGGACTGCTGACAGTCCGAGGGAAGAACCCATCCGAAACAAGAACTCGACACCCCTAGCGCGATCGTAAAGTTCTTTTCCGACGGAGAAACCAGACGTCGCTACTGTTGGAGTGTGTCCAAGGGCATTGATAGGGAACAACCACTGCGGAGAGACGGAATATTCGTTGGGAGACGCTCCCATGATGATAGTGAACAAGCAAGGACGGGCGGTGACGATCACGTAATTACGCTTGATATATCCCTGTACCGGTTGCCGATTGGCTCTCTCACCGCAGCTCGAATCTGTTATCACTGATCTGCTCGTCTCACCAGCAATTTCAGAACGTTCTCGTCGCTATCTGGCAGGAATCCACGCGTTCGGTCTTGGCATGCCACTCGCCGCACACCACGATGCTCTGTCATTCGTCAAGAGTTGCGGGGGCCTCAATCGCCGACCCAGCCTGGAGCCGGATAGCTTGCGAATGTCACTTACACCCGCGGATCTGATCTCTTCATTTTGATATGCGCCTCGTGCAACCCCAATTCTCGGACACCGGACAGTGAGTATCTCGTCGTGTGCATCCGTGTCGCAGGCACTCGCGAGTCTGTGCCCACAAGAGACCTCGTAGCACGCGGTTTCAATGACGAGGACTGTTGCTTTTCTGCAAATCTGCTTTTTTTTTCCGACCCACCACCCCGTAGTAGTGACGTTCTCACCGTTTCATCTCTGCAAGAAAAGATGAAGAACGGTGACACAATTTCGCCTGATAAAATTGCCAATTGTTGCAACGCAGCAGTCCTCACCCCTCACACCATATCTCTCCCATTGTTCCGTCTGTCTGGTGAGCCCGGTTTTACGAAATCATTACACCACAATGACAGATCTCAACTTCTTGTTGATTCCTATTCCTATTATTACTTACGTCCCGCTCCTTTTTTTTCCCGTCTTTTTCCTGGCTCGTTTTCCGAATGATCCATGGCGTATCCCTGTCACCTCTTTGATATGGTGCGAAAATACATTCACTCTGGTTTGGACCCGGCCAATAAAAAAACATATATTCATACTAATCACAGCCATAATCCTGTTGACGATCCCAGCTGAGAGCCATGTCTAATTACCAT
>JBBPKO010000001.1:280366-293870 GCA_038089295.1 Xerocomus amazonicus
CCTCTTTGATATGGTGCGAAAATACATTCACTCTGGTTTGGACCCGGCCAATAAAAAAACATATATTCATACTAATCACAGCCATAATCCTGTTGACGATCCCAGCTGAGAGCCATGTCTAATTACCATCCGCTAACCCGCGAACTTCTTAGCATCTTGCTCCCTGTGCACAACGTGGACACAAGGAGTCTATCTGGCGATCTGCATGTCATCCACCCGTCATCAATGCTTCCATGACACCGTGTCAAAAACCGGCTGTGCACTTACTGTACTGTTCTGGAAACTGGCGGCTGGCCCTGGAGTCAGCTTATCGCATCCACTGTCTTGCATCAAGTTCTTACTATTGCCAGCACGTCTTGGTGCATGAAGGCCCAGTACAAGTACTCGGGTGCATCGGGCTGAACTTGCAATATCGATTGTCGCATTCAATCTAGTGGAGGTGAGCAACGGCCATCATACATGACCATGACCGACCACTTCATCGGGCTGTATGAGCTGTCGGTCAAGCTACTCGGGATACGGGGAGAAGACGTGAGGAAAACCTTGTCCCAGACATGCTCGCACTTCTTGTAGGTGAGCTGTACCCTATTCCGAATGTGGGTCACTTGGTCAGCGAGGTCAGACGACCATTAACGGGGAGACCATTTGACCTTCTCCGGTGGCACATATCGAGGGGGGGGATTGCGATGTGGAGCCAACCGGCTCCCAGACGCATTTTAAACGCGAGGAGTGGCCAGGAGAAAATTCGAGACAAGCCGGGCTGTCGTGATATGCTGTGTCAGCCCCGTTCGTTTTGCTTGGATTATCATTGAACTTATCTGGTCCGGTGTGACAGCACGCTACATGAGGAATCCGCTCGGTACTCCTCGGGCAGAACTATTTTCGCTCAGCCCGTTGACGGACTCAGTGTTGTGTACTGTCCGCTTGGGAGATAAAGAGCCAGATGCCGCGCTCTTTTCTGTCAAAAAGCTAAAACTAAAAGAGCCAAAACAGTTTCGCTTGTGGGCGGTGCCGAGCCCCAGCGAATGAGGGCTGGGGACAGCGAGGCGAAATGATCCTATCGGAACTGCATTGGTGGTATCGTCGTGTTCGACATTATTGGTGCCGAACATCATACCGATGGTTGCACAACCTCCCCTTACTGCGACGTTCCTATGCCAGGACGGAACCAATTTCCAAATGGACTAGTACAGTGCTCTGCTAGTGCGGCAGACGACGATAACCATGATTTTAAATGCACTGTTGTATCGAGTTTTGATCGATCTGATGGGCCAGTCCTGGGCACTTGGTGCTTTTGGAGTTCCCCGCAGAAAGACGCATGGAACAGCATGTTTTCAAGACACCGTTCACACATTGGGAAGTTTACTCATCCATAGCATTCAGTAGATTAAACCTCCGTGAGTGAGAAAGATGTTTCGTAAGTGTATATGCGACCTATTTACAATTGGTAAAGGTTATCGCAAACTTTATCGCATGCTCAGAGTCATCGAGTAGTGTGACCAGAGTGTACGATCACCCTGCGAACATGCCGACAAGATACTGGCTAACACCTTCGGGGGTGAGACTGCCAACGTCTGAGAAGACGAGGGTAATGAGATCGGGCCTGCGCGAGATTAGCAGAGGGACGGGATGGTGTAAATGAACAATCGCCTTGTGTAGTCCACATCCGGATGGCACGCGACCTGTTCGGGTGTCATGGTCTTTGGCAGTCGAGAGGGGAATTTATTTAGATCAGACTCCGGAACCGATGAGGAAGGAGATGGCAAGGGGAATGCGAGGATGCTAGGATTGTGAGTTGGAAGGTCGTACTGGGAGAGGGGAAACAGTCGATGGAACTTGTAACTTTGGAAGGAGAGATAAGGGTGGAGCGAGTAAGGGTCGTGTGAGAATCACGCACGAACCTCTCCGCGAGGGCATAAAATGGAATGTTTGCAGCTTTGGCGATGATTGCTATTTGATTGCTGCCGACGGCATTTATCAGTCCACCACTCTCGACAACGGCTTCTGAACCGACGAGGACGAAGTCGACCTTATCCATGACATAGGAAACTGCGGAGTCGAGAACGATTGTGCAAGGGATTCCGGCTGCGGTGAGTTCGTCATAGGTTCTGAGACTAGGGGGTCGTGTGAGTGAAAATGAAGGAGGCGAGGGTTGAGATAAGGATTAACCCAAGGGCACGAGGCCGAGCTTCTGTGACATAGACTGAAATGCGCTTCCTCTGGTGGGCACGGAGGAGGGTCTTCATGACGACCCTTGAATAGGAATGTGTGAGGATCTTGGGAAAGGGGTGAGCGCGAGGGAGACTGGCAGGCAAAGGACACGGTCACGATTGAATCGTCCTTGATGAATCCGAGGGCGAGATCGGCTATCTTTTCGCGATAAGTGAGGGCTTCTTTGGCATATTTTTGGCCCTGCTTGACGAGCTCTGTTTTGAGATCGGAGAAGCTCTGACGAATGAGTAGCAGGCGAGGACGGTTTTGGGAGACTCACGTCGGAATCGTGTGGAAAAAGGGTGACAAAAGCGATGAAGAGCTCACAGCCGGCATTGAGACTGATAGGATTGGGGGAGCGTTCGCTCAATACTCTGGCGCCGTCGTTGAGGGCCTTGACAAGCTCAAACATGGTTCCGGCTGGGGGTGGGGTGAGCTGGGGATGGGGCTGGACGGGGCGTTGTGAGTACCATCTGATCTTGCGACGAGCTCGGTGAGGGCCAAGATGGCTGCGAGGGGGATAGAAAGCTTTGGTGTGGTGTAAGTTGGGGGGAATGTTAAAGGGCGTGCACGGACCTCCTGATTTGCGAGCAGGGACTGAAAAGTGTGCGATATATCGAACATGGGCGTCGTCGTCAAGGCGGCGGAGTAGTAGTATTTGCGCGGATCTAGAACTGAAAAGGAAAGATTGTGTGTCAAAACTGTTATTTTTCGGTCACAACTGAGCTCGTCGAAACACGTTGCACGTCTGGCGGGGTCAAAATGGCCAAAAATGTCGCTCGGCATCGTCGGACCCCCCCTCGCACCCACGCCCGACTATTCCCACTTGGGCTTCTTCCCGCTCTCCTCCTCCTCCTGCATTCCCCATTCCCCATTCCCCCTCCTCCTCCGCTGTCACCCTACGCCTGGTAAAGGGCAGGCCCTCACTATAAATTCCTACCCCCGGACCCCTCTCCGTCGCACACCATGCAGACGCCCCCCTCCTCCACTGCACAGGTCAACTTCTCCAGCGACGTCCGTAACATGGACAGCTGGGCTCGCCGCACTGGCATTCCCCTCACGACCGCAGAAGCACTCGGCACTACTTATGCCCGTGCTCACAAGTGGCTTCTCTCTTTAAAATCACAGCTCATACAAGAACACGGTTGGCAGGAAGCTTCCCCAGCCGATTCCCGCATGCTCTTCTCCATCGAGGCACCATCCCCCTGGCGCTCCCCGAGCGGCCTCCCTCTCAGCCCAAAATTAAAACTCCAGCTCCCAATGCATGCCTCCTCTTTCTTCTCTCCGGAGAGACGCGTCCAGTGGCAAATGGTCTTCCACAGCGATGTATTTGCAACCCAGCGACTCATCGTCCAACCTGTCAGCGATATCCTCAACCTTGTTCAATGTCTCCTTACCGGCCTCGTTACCCTCGTCTACGAGGAACAGCTCCCACAGGGTGTCTACACCACTACCCGTGGTCTCCCCTCTGTTCAGTGGATCAACGCCAACCAGGATGCGCTCCTCGAGGTCTTTGGCCGTCCTCACTTTAAGCAACTCTGGAAAGCGTCAAATGACCGCACTACTTCCTTCAAGGTCGATTTCGAGCCACGGCGTCGTTGAGCGCGTCTGCCCGACCCCCTTAGGGGTTCTCCCTGTTAGCCGTCTGTATGCGGCTTGTTTCAGGCTCATGCTACCGGTACTTGTCCTCCACTCGGCATCTGTGATCCGCCGCCTTCTTTTCTCATCCACTTTGAGCACTGCTGTCACATAACCAGTCCATTACGCATTCCTCGCACAATATTCGACGCCGAGTACTTAGATGATCCGACACTAATCCCCCTTTATTCATTCATTACCTCTATTAGCACTAGTTTAATGTTGCTAGCACCGTCGTTCCCTCTAGACTTCTCACTCTCCCTGTAAATGGTACTACGTCTGCCCTCGACCCTGCTGCTAAAGCACTCGGGTCACGTGTCTTCTTGTTGCACTCCTTCCGCCCGTCACCGTCACGTTGATGAGCACCCAATCGCCAGTCGTACTGTGCCAGAGCACAAACTGTCTTCAAGGGTATCCACCATCGCGGTTGGAGTGTCCGACTTGCTCCAAGTACGCATCATCCAATCCACCCTGTCACGTCTACCAACCCTATCTAGGCTAAGCATCCGTGGATCCTTTTTCTGTGGTCAAGATTGTTTCAAAGCAAACTGTGCGCACATCGATCCTTGACTCGTTTGCAACAACTAGTAATCACCCTTCATCCAGGGGTACATCATCCCATTTCACTCACGTCCCCTTCCTGACACCATTCATGATCAGAAAACACACAAGGTCATTCATGAACTCGCACGTGGCCCCACCCAAGGTTAGTCTTTCCCTTCAACCTTAAGATAATTGTTCCGACCCCATCAAGATGGCACATTTAACCCATTCCCAAATTACGTCTATTCTGGTACCCTTCGTCCCATGTATCCACTCTCTCCGAGGCGCCAAGTTCCCGACCATATACCACGACCGGATTATGCCCAGCGTGATGATGGTAAGTCGCAAGTCATTTTGTTGCACTGGAATTTATCCAACGGATTCGTTTCCGCTTAGGCTTCCCCATTTCCGAGATGCGTACAATGAGTCATCCTCCGCGTATACTCAGTCAAGATGAAATCGACAGAATGCGAACTGCCTGTCGTGTAAGCGTCTATTCATTTTCTTTTTGCATGCCTCATTTCATCCTTTGTCTCTGGATTTCATATTTCACGCTATATCATTTGCTCCCCCTTCCAGCTCGGCCGGGAAGTCCTTGACCTTGCCGCCTCCCACGTGCAACCGGGAATCACAACGGATGAAATCGATGCAGTAGTCCATCAGGCTACCATTGATCGGAACGCATACCCCTCTACTCTCGGCTATCGAAAATTTCCGAAATCAGTTTGCACGTACGCAGTTCCTTTCCTCCTCTGAGCTCTCCTAAACGTAATTCAGCTCTGTCAATGAGGTCATCTGCCACGGCATTCCTGACAAGCGAAAATTGAGGGACGGGGATATCATCAATCTTGGTTGATCCACCCACTTCCTATCCTTGTCGGCTTACTCATTCGATCCACAGACATCTCGCTTTATTACCAAGGTAATTCATTTCGCGGCCTTGGCTCTATCACACCCGATCGATTTGCCCTAGGTTTCCACAGTGACCTCAACGCCACATACCCTGTCGGAACCGTTGACGAAGATTCAGCGAGACTGATTCGAACGACGCGTGAGTGTCTAGATGCGGCAATAAGAATATGCAAGCCAGGAGCACTGTTTCGTGATATCGGAAGAGCCATGTCAGTTTCTATTCTCGTACATGGAGCCAGACAATTGACTCCAAGCAAGTGAGCCGATTGCAAAAGCTAATAATTGTGCGGTAGTCCGTACATATACCGGGCATGGTGTCAACGACCTATTCCACACCGCGCCTAATATCCCTCACTATGCCAAAAACAAAGCAGTGGGGGCTATGAAACCTGGGATGGTGGGTTACCGTTCCGTCGTCGTTCAGAGTTGTCCCAAGCTAACGATCAGCCCGCCAGTGTTTCACTATTGAACCAGTGAGCATGGCTGCACATGGATCTGATTGCCACTCACTTGTATGCATACAGATGATCAACTTGGGAACTAACTGGGACACGCAACATTGGGATGACTCTTGGACTGCAACTACCGTCGACGGGAAAAAAAGTGCGCAGTTTGAGGAAACTCTATTGTTCGTGCCCTTCTCTTTGACTCAAGGATTTCTACTTACCGGACATTGATAGGATAACTGAAACTGGCGTGGAGGTGCTGACAGCAGGGAAGGACTTTGTTCTTTAAAGTTCAATGACATACAACGTACCCTACGTGCGAATACGATACAGTGGAAAATGCATCCGCCGTCCATGTCCTTCCGCTCCGCTTCAAAATGATCTTCCCAGCCACCAGCAAGGCACTTTTTGAGCCTTAATGTGTATATATCTTGTCTTTTGTCCACCGCCCCGCTTACGCGAGGGAGGGATCCCCGGCTGCTGACAATATTCACTGTAAAATAACACTAGGAATTTAGACACGTTAACCCTGCGCGTCTCTTTTGGTTTCACACATCGTCTACACACGTGGGCAAGTAGTCTTGAAGCCCCGCAATGTCCGACTCTGAGCCCTACCTCCTCGTCGAAAAGTGTGGAGCTTCTCGCGGGAAGCCCATCTATGTGATCACAAAGCATATTCCGTCAGTTGGCACCTCTCGTCGAAACCGTGTTCCTTTCACCGTCGTTTTCTCTCCACCAGTGCGACCGATTCGTATCCTGACCGGACGGTATGAAACCCTTGATTAATAGGTAGGCACGTAGGTTAAGTTGAACAGAGAGAGATTAGGTGCATGGACCTGGGCAGCGAAGCTCTCGGCTCATTCAAAGCAAAGCAAGGCGGATGCACTCAAATACAAGTGAGTCGGTGCATTCGAACGCGGGCACACTCACTCATGTGCAACGAATCTTGGACCTAGTTCTTCAACGATTCAGCGTCGGGAAATCTAAAGTAAGCGCTGTTCTCCTTGAACGGATGACAAGGTTGAGAATAGAAACTGCAAGATGCACCAATTCCGAATGTGGCATGGAGTTCTCCAAGGCAAATCTCCAAGATAATGCCTACATTTACATCAAAGGTCTACCTGCTTGACGACGCAACGGATAAACCCCCACCGCGCCTGCTTCATCCTCTGGAAGCAAGACCTGGCGTCGCTTCCGCTCTCCGTCTGTCAATGGATCTCACAATGTATATATGAACACAAATCATGCGAATTAATAGCCTAACCACAACGAAATGCTCAGGTGCGATCGTGCCTACTGATCTCCTCGTTCAGGTTGGTCGTCACTTTGGGAAAGGTTTCCTTCCTATCAACAGTTGCTATGCGTTCCACGGGAACAAGGTCCGAAAGGCTTTGTTTGCGTTGTCGAGGTCGTATGTGCAATGCTTGGCTGTCAACCACCTGGATGCCTGATGAAACACTGGGTGCACCAGTGTGATTGGCAGTCGTCATGCGAAGTCGCTGAAGGTCAGCATAAGAGCCTTGTCGGCTCCGGACCTTGCTTCGTGATGCATCCTCATACGCAGAAAGATAGCCAATTACATGGTCATAGTCCCCATGATCCTCCTCATCGGAATCTTCGAGCATGGGTGTGCCTGGCCTACTATCATGAGTGGGTGTGCTTCCTCCCCATGCGCTAGTGCCACGCTTAGCAGTACGACTCCAACCAAAGAGCCGTTCATCAAGCCACGTCTATCAGGTGATAGCCATATTAAACCATCATCTGATAGTGATGTATGTATGCTTACCATCGGATGGATGAGCAAATTCCCTTGGGCATCCACCTGTCCCACGCTACTCTTCCGCCGCCAAACTCCTGGGTCAGTCGACGGGGGAGCGCTCGCTGGCACCAAAATGCGGAACTATCGGGAATGAGCAGCGCAGCAAACTGTATATCAGAATGAAAACATACCTGGTCAAAATCATCAAACAGCTTTGGGCCAAACTCGTTAATCACGTCCACCACCTCATTCGAAAGACGTAACCTCATGGCCTTGAGGTCGTCCAGATCTCGTTGTTGTCCAGGAATCAGCGCGACAAAAAGGGGTCGGAGAGATCTGGAACGCTTCAATAAACAGCCAGCTACATTCAAAGTTACCCACTTGAAGACATCCACTCCAGCCTCACCAAATTTAAGTGCGGCATAATTCATGAAAGGAAGGACGCAAATGACGAGGAATGGGGTCCATATCCTGAATGACAGGGGAACATCGGCTTTCGCAGCAGCAACAGTTGCTAGGATTGCGTAGAGTGTGTACAAAACAGGAGCAATGCCCAGGGAAATTAAGATCTTCCAAGTCGCGAGAACGTCTCGGCCAGCGACCTTGACGACTGAGGCAGCAAGCGCCTCTACATCACGCAATAGAGTATGAGCCACCACCCAACCCTTGAATATCTTGCTCACCTTTCGCCTTTTTCTTCGACATGACGGAAGCAATAATGAATATCGGGCCATTCAGAATGACCCCGGGCAACGCCAGCGTAGTCCAGACCATCAACAAACCAAGGCGATAAAGGAGAAGACTTAGTGTTTTCCAGCTCGCCTTCTTGGCGCGCGGTACCTGAGATGTTTTAACAGGGGGCTCAAGAACGAGTATAAGCAGTGCATTACCTGATGATCGCGAAGGCCCAGGTCTCGTAACAAACGGTTATACTTCAACACGTCCTTCCTGAGATTTTGAACACGTGGTTCATCTTTGAAATGTATATAACCTTCGAGGAAACGTCGATTTAATTCAACCACTTGACCCAACGTAAGATGCTGGCCAGGAGTCTTGTAAAGTCGCCGAACAGCCTGTATAAGCTGCGAAACGAGTCTCGTCAGGAGACGTGATACAACCGTAACAAGCGTACCATGAGCGTGTCATAGTCCGGGGCTCTGATAGTCACGGTCTTGAGAGCATCATAGATCAAGTCAAGGAATTTAGCGACTGCCTCGCGCTTGCGACTGCCCCCTTCTTTAAACATCTCGACCAATTCCGCCGGCACATCCAGTGCGGTCCCAAACTCAACGACAGCACGAGAACGGAAGCGATGAGCATGGAAGTAAGAAAGACCGACCGGAACAATTTTGACTTTGACACTCGGATCATTGGCCATCGCTCCAAGAGCCATGATGGAGACACCGGCCTTGAGGGGAAGTAAGTCGGTGCGGTCATGACTACCACCTGAAGTTACTTTGGTGAGCATAGGAGCAGGATGAATTGGGACAATTAACCTTCCGGGAAAATCCCAATACAGCTCCCTTCCTTCAGCCTTTGGTAGACTCCACGATACATCTCCTGCTGGTCGATAAAGGGAAGTCTTTTGAAAGTCAATCCAGCTTGTTTCTCTTCCTTTGCTACCGCTAACTTCTCTCTGATGCGTGCCGTTCCTTTTCCCGTTTCACCTCCAAACTCTTTCTTGATTCGGAGTTGCGTGTCTGAAATGACATCCACCACTTCCGCTGTTGCTGAGTTCACAGATTTTGACAACATGATTTGCATTCTGGGAGTGAATTCGGACTTGAAACATGTGCCTTCGCCGATAACAAGACACGGATCTTCAGGAGACAAAGAGACAAGGCCAGTTCCAGGCTTCGCCTCATCCGCTGCTCGAGCCACAGGTACTTTACAGAGATTTAGTCTCACACATGGTCTCGAGAGGTATAAGATGCTTACTGCTATCCATTAGGCCAGCGAAGAAGCCAACAACCTTCCGTTTCATACTCTTCGCAGCTATAAGGAAGGCAACTCGACGTCGACTTTCCCTGAACACTTCAAGGATCAAGAGCAACGAATCGACGAACTGTCATGATGGTCTGTACGCGCAACTATGGAGATCATCTAGAGATGTACCTGGTTATGATGAGGAGCCCCGACGAAGATGACTGGACCATCGTGAGGGATGTTAAAAGCACCACGAGGTCGAATTTCTCTAAAGAATATCTGCATGATCATCCTCCAGAATACGATCGCAGCTTCATATGTGACTCGGGGAATGTTGAACATGGTACAGAAGATTGTACAAAGTGTTATGTATGAAAGGTCATGGAGGAAGAGAAGGAACGAGGTGGCGTTAACATCACGCGACGCTGTGGGAGCAAGTCAACACGGCCAAACTCAGTCGTCCGGGTTCCATCCATTATTACTACCTTAATCTGCTTGCGCGTGCATACTATACAATATGTGGGGTAGACGAAACCGAATGGGAGATCCAAAGTGTAAGATATGGCCGAGAGAGACGATCATTCAACAGATGGCCGCGACTTGCCAACCGCACCACCAGATGAACCATTGCTTGTCACACTCGCCCGCTTGTACTGAAATATATCATGCAACTTGTGAAGCCTATCCTCTCCCAAGGGATCCGGTGCATGCAACGGCGATCGTGGTGCGCTTCCAGACTCCCGGGCCACAGGCGAGCTTGGGTTAGGCTCATTCCCGTTAGCTTCGAGTTCTGCCAATCTTAGACACACTGATTGCCGCGCGCAGTAGTGTGTGACTTACTGGATAGGGTGTTTGCAACAGCCACCGTCCTTTCTAAATCCTCCGCGGCCCGACTAGCAAGCGCGCGGTTAATATACTTCCGGAACGCTGGGCCCGTTGTTTCAAGAAGCTTCTCTACTTTCGGTCGCTTGTGCGGATAGTTCTTCAAGAAATGATGAAGTTCCGTGATCCCCTCCTTGTGCATCGCACCAGTGGTCTCACTGGAGATGTGATTGATGATAGTAATCAGCTGGGCCTCAGGATCCGGTTCTTCTACAGGTGGTGAGAAGCCATTGTGTGAAGAGACACTGGGGCTGGTCCGGTGACTGGGTGATGAGCGACGGTTGTTAGCGGAAGCCGATCCCGTCGGGGATATAGGCCGACTGGAAGCAGCTGAATAAGGCCGACTAATAGGATCCTGTGGGCTCCCACTCGTCCTCGTTGGGGGGTCTGAGGGTTTTGAAGACGAGTTTAGTATGCGATAAACGTAAGGGTAGACGATGGTGGCGGATGGATCATCAAACGAAGCGGAAAGAATGTCGTAGGTTTCGTCTCCGTAGTGAGCTGTGTGAAATTAGATAACCCCAGACAGCGAAGATTGCAAGTCACACGTACCAACCACATGCTGTATAATGACTTTGACCGTTCGCAACGGCATGTCCCCACACGGAATCTTATTGGTAGCCCTTGCTCGCCATTCATTGGGAGGAACTGATTGCAGGAAATGTTCCACTGCCGGAAGGAGCTCGACTGGATCTAGCTTGTGGTCCTTGAGATCCTGGGGAATGTTCCGCGCAAGCTTCCATACACATTTGAGTACGAGTTCGGCAACTCGTGCCTCTTTTGACTCAAGTGGAGTGCCAGCACTTGGGAACGGCTTGACAATTTGCAGGAGGAGAGCAAACAAGGAGCTGCCAGTGTTTTCAGCGCAAACTGGCCATACTGGATGTTAGCGTGAACTAACCGGAAGATTGACATTCTCCTGCCAGTCCCAAATAGTCGCAAAATGATCATGTTTATGAACCGTGACAAGTCTTTGATCTTGGCGACAGTACTTTCGTCTGTTTCCAGAAGGCGTAACGTGAGTTCTTCAAGTAAAGGCGTAAGAATCTCAACAGTCAATGATTCCGCCAGGAATGTATGATCGCAGAACGTATTGAGAGTCTGTATGAGATGTTTGGCCAGCCTAAAATTTTCGTCGAGTAGCAAATCCTCAGGCCTTTCAAATACATGGCTCATTTGGAGTGTGATCGTCTCGATCAGGCCTTCGGTATGCTCTGCAAGGTCTCTGTATTCTAAGGAGGCATGTCCGTCCTCAGGTTTTGTCATAAGTATCTTTTGTATCTTCTTGAGCGCGTCAACACTGCGAGACGGGTCACTACTGAGTATGCTTGAGATCGTGATCGTAATATCGTTGGACTTATTGACAGGGACATTGTCGTAAGAAGGAAAAGAGTCCACCAAGGTATCAACAGTATCACTGGATGGAAGGGGTGGTGTTTCTGTTGTTAATCCGTTTGTTCGAGCCACATATGGTAGCTCGGAAGGTTCCTCTGCTAGACGGATTGCAGCATTGGTGGATAATGCGGGAACCGCGGGCCGAGACACAGACCGGGGGTGTGCCAATCTAGAGGGAAGCATACTTTTGGGACGCAAGCCGGATGCCGAGGGAATTGATGGAATCCCAGAAGCACTTGTAGCAGGTGGCCCAGCCACGCTGGGGGGTCCGGGCAGCTTGGAAGTTCCCCGAGGTGGAGGGGACAGTCGACTAGCGGTTTGGGATGGTGCGGGGGAAGCAGAACGTAGTGGTCGACCGGGAGAACTGGGTCGTACGAGGCGAGACGTAGTGGAAGTAGCAGGACTTGCAGGACGGTGAATCCCACCAACTTTGGCGACAGAGGGTGATTCTGGTCGCGAATTGGCGGTTGTCAGTCGGGCTACTTGCGAAGGTGGTGCTGGGGTTTGGTGTTCCTGCTTAATGGGGCTGCTTGGACCGGCGATACGTCGAAGGCGCTCTTCGAGTTGTGTCTTGTCTTTGGGAGAAAGCGCCCCAACCAAAATCCATATTTTCTCTCCAACGAGCGCAAATACCTCACTGTGGATAGCGCATTGGCTGACGTTTTACCTCGGATCAATGGCTAACATACCTGAGGACAGACAGAGCAGACTTGCGGACAGCAGAATCTTTGTCAGCAATCATTGACCCCACAATAGGGAAGGCTTTGTTGGGCTGGTTGCACGCGCCCATTCCACTGCGTTTAAGTAAATTCGCCAATTCATCCAGTGCACCTTGTCTAGTCTTTGCCACCTTGGCTCTCAGACCGTGTTCTAACAACAGGTCAAAGACCCGACTGTATGCATAGACCTTCGGTAAGGATTGTACAATGTTCTGGACACGCACGCGCACAGGCTCGCGCGCATCACCAAGCTGGAGAGGAAAAGTTCGACAAAGTTCGCATGATTGGATATTTCAGGAAGGAACGGCTTACCTTGTAGATAAGTGTCGGGACAAAACAAAGTGCCTCTGAATCCTGGAACTGAGCATCGATGCTTCGAAGGAAGGAAATGATTGCCTCTATAACGTCCAGACACTTCGAAGTTAGGTTTGATTGTGGTTCGTGTGCCTTGATAGAAACATATTTCAATGCGAGATCAGAGCATGCTAAACCAACTGCACGGATATCATCAACAGAAACCCCATATTTATCCTCTGACGACGAGGTTGCCAAGAAAAATTCGTGTATAGTAGAGAGCCCAGATACGTGATCACTGACTGCATTATGATCATGACTGAAGAGTTGGCCAATCAATTCTTTCGATGCATGAGGCTCCATTTGATGTTGCAACAAGTCCGCAAGATCCCTGCGGGTTGGCCCAGCCTCATTGATCCATTTCTGAAGGTCCTTTGTCAACCTCGCACGTTTCGCTTCCATATTCGAGCTGACAAAGGGGAGAGAGGTTAATGCAGTCGGCGTGGTAGCTTTTGCGGCCAGAGCAGTAACCCCAGGTCGTTTCAGTCCACTCTTCTCTGATGTTTTAGTTACAATGGATAACTCTTCCACGGGTTCTTCTCTTGGTTCAGTTCTGACTGTACCCTGTGGCAACTTCCTCCTGACCCCGCTGAGCTTGCTGGGAACTCCGGATGACACAGGAGGTGTCGGCGATGGGGAGGGCGGAGGAGTCGGTGAACGCGGGAGTACAGAAGTAGGGGCTGAAGGCTTTGCAACTGGTTTGGTTGGCGGTGCAGAGA